>JBBPDB010000001.1:41729861-41750607 GCA_037974465.1 Brachypetersius altus | reverse complement strand
TTGACTAATAGTTAAATGTGTTTGATGATCAGAAACATTTTGTGTGACAAACATGCAAAAGAATAAGAAATCAGGAAAGGGGCAAATAGTTTTTCACACCACTGTATATCTGATTGTAATTGTATATACCTAATTGTAATTCATGTTTTTTCTCATTGTGTAGACACATATTACCTTATGACCATATTACCCATTTTTGTGGTGAGTAGCAGCAACTAATTTGAAGTTTCTACCAATAAACACTCCAGAAGCATTAAAGCAGTTGGCCTCTAAGCATCTATCCTCTAATCATGACCAGCTGAGTTGATCAAAGGTAATGATCTTTGCAATGAAGGTCATTCTCGTAAAGAACATTCAGATGATGTTACTGAGTAGGATGTGTGTATGCAGGTTTCAGGGAAGAGGCTTGTTCAAACTGATGACAGATGTTCAAGTTCATCTGTCTTTAGTGTGAACCATCAAGTAGGCCTAGTCAATACAATGATATTTATCATTAGTGTGAGGAACTACCTCTGAGCATATAGCTTTTCTGAGCATAGATCAGGATATCAGTACTAGAAAACCAAACTTCATGTTTATTTTCAGGTTTAACTAGATTACGTACAATGCAGTGTGCAAACTGAATGAAATTAGTTTTTGATACAATCGTGTACAATCGATGATATAAATTTTTTGCCAAACCGTGCACTCATACCGTCAAGGCAATAAAGTTTGAACTGAGCAGTAAGACTTGCAATGTGAACATAAAGTAGTTTAATCAGAAGGGGTGTCTGGATACCTCTGTAAAGTATATTCATTATTTAGTTGTATACAAACAAAGTTATTTTAGCTTCTTATATTATTGTAATCAAATATATTGACTCTACAATCAAAATAGATGAATGACTACTTTCAGATTGACAAACTTATGTATTTTATACATCTAACTAGCACTAATCCTCCTTTACAGGAAAATTATTTGTAAAAAAACATGCTGTTTACTATTTCATATTACTCAAAATCAAATACTACTGTCGTGGCCACAGAAGGCGGTTCTGTAAATCTACAGTAAATCTTTTATGATTGCATAAACAAGCTTCTACACTATGAACACTGGAGGTGGTGGGCAAGATATACGACTGTGGTCAAGGGTGGTGGGAGGCAAGCACAGTCACATCAGTTAAGCTTCAACATGGAACAGCACTTCCATGGGTACACCACAACCCACACAGAACATGCTTGTTGTTTATTTTTTAGTTAGTCATCATCTTTACAACATCTAACTGTAACCAAATGTACTTCTTTTTGCTTGTACAAGACAATCATACAACAAGCATTAGCAAAAGCTTTCCCAAGAAACTAATTCAACATCTGTGATATGTTTCAAATGGTACAAAAACCTAAGTGAACACTACCATTACATTAACCTCAATTCACATGATCAGACTCTCTAGAGTTATAGATCCTAGTATCTCCTGGACAGAGCACTTCCTCTCGAACAGGATATTTTGGAAGCAGTCAAAGGAAGCACACATTCTTTCCCCCAGCTGCTCCATCCGTGATTTAGCCCTTTGATTAGACTGACGCAAAGCACTTCTGGATAACATCAGGCCCATCCGCTGTGTTCTGCACTGCATGCAGACAGACAGAGGCCTTACAACACTGAAGCATTGCAACAGAGCAGATCCCCTGCTGTAGAGTGAGACAAATCCAAGAACATTCCAAAAGTTTTGGAATTTGGTTAAAAGTGACAAAGCATGGAAAGTTTTAGGTCTTGGTCCATCTTTTTCAAAAACACATTTGAACTTCCTTGGATTATCATGTGCTAAAGAGCGAATGTACCAATGCTCTGGTCAATTACCATTTATTACACAAGTTTGCATTCAAAGTACACAGTGGGATCAAAAAACACCCACCACAATCCTGGGACTAAGCCATGAGCCATGACCAAGCTGTGGAAAAAAAATTACACAAAAACAATAAAAATATTTAAAACATTTTTAAAGGTTTTGAACTAAATGTACTGTTACCACAGCTTATCATGAAAACTTTATGCAGCCCCTCCCACTAACTGCTTGCTTATGAGGACATCAACATGAAAATTAAAAAAAAAAGAACAAAATATGAAGTATGTGTAAAGACCCCTTGTTGATTTAGCAAAAACACTAAAAGAAGGACCCATGAACAAAGGTACGGGATGGTGCGTCAGCAGTGGTGCACCTTAGTCTAGATCTCATATGTGCTTCTAGATCACTTTTCCATTAAAATACTATATAAGGAGATTATTTTACTCTGGCTAAGTTTGTGAAACAGCAGAAGGCACTGTGCATGCATTCTGTGGGCCGCATCATGATACATTTAGCACTGTGTCTGCTAAACACTTGTACATCTGGTTCTGAGATTTTAAACAGTGATATTGTGATGGTAAACAGTCTTTCAGCATGTGTTTTAGGGTTTTGTTTTGAGATTTTGATGCAAATGTAGACCTGGTATAAAAATCCATCGCCACAACCCAAGATTTTAGTAAACCCAGCAGAATATGTGATTAGTTGTATGTGTTATGCCCCCAACCACTTTTGTGTAATCCTCCCACATTTTCTATAGTCACGTCAAATGCATAGGCATGCAATGCCTATAGTCCATAAACTGAGTTGTCGTACATACCACACAGGCCAAATCCACCTATTCACACAAGAACCTGCATCCAAAGGTGTGGAACATCAGGTCCACAGCTGAAAGTGAAAGTGACAATCTGGTCATACGTGAACACACCACAGCACACAGTGTGAACCGCACAAAATACTTCCTCTGCATTAACCCATTCACCAAGTAAAGCAGGGGGCAGCTACGAACACAGCGCCCAGGGAGCAGTGTGTGGTGACGGTACCTTGCTCAGGGTACCTCAGAGGTGCCTAGCGGTCTTGGGAATCGAACCCAGACTTTCTGATCACAGGACGAATGCCCTAACCACTAGGCTACCAACTGCCCTGGTGAGCTGGTGAGGAATAATGGGAGACGAAGTACATCCAGCAGTAAATAAACATAAATGGAGGCACATTATCACATACAAAAGCTATGTGGCAAGTATAAATGCTTTAAGCACAAAAATATTATATATTATAAATATAATTCATTTAAATCACCAATTCGTAAAAAAACTCTACAGATCATTCTAAGTATTTTTTTGGCCAAGGTCAAGGCATATAAAAACTCATCATCAAATCTATAAATATACAATGCAGAGGGATTTAATTGCCTGTGAGAGATGTTATGCATTTAGCCAAAAACTCTCTACATATCTTTATGTGTTCTACATGACCAGACCGCAGTGAGACAAGATTACTTCCATAAAAGAGAGGAAGAAATCCAGCTCTGTATTGACTGTGGTAAAACATGTAACGCATTAAATAGCCCGGCTACATTTAAAGGCGTTTTAGGGAAGATATGTGCATGGAGTCTATTTAGGGTGATCTTATTTTCTAAAATGACAGCGTAGCAGAAGCAGCTGGCAGAAGCCCTGGGGGCATTGAGGGACCGTGCTTTACCAGATCAGGCAGTATGGCAGCAATTACACTGGGTCACTCTGATGATTTCAAGGCACTTAAATGAGCTGAACAATAGGGCCAGGCCAAGGCCTCTTTAGTGTCACCACATCCATAAGTGATGTCTGAGAGGAGTACTTAGGAATCGCTTGTCTTTTTAAAAAAAACTGTGGCTGTGTAGCATTATTTTCCATAAGTAAGGCTCATTGGCCAAGAGCAGCCAAATACAGACAGACCTTCATAAACACATAATATGATAAATGTTGTAATGATCATGATGCTTAATCCCTTCATGAACACAGGTTTTGCAATAAACACCAATGCAAATGCTATACAACAGCATAATCATATAATGACTAAAGTGCAATTGAGACATATGAATAGTGTTATCAGAATCAGATCTATGGAGAGTTATGGAAATTTACTGGCTAACCATGATTGTTTCTTAAGATCCAAATTAGGGCACACATGTGGATTTTAAAAGGTTCTGTATGATTTCTCAGTTTCATTCCAGAAAAGTAATTTGAGAAACTATTACACCACTGCAGTTTAAAAATGTACTGATCCATAAACAAAGCAATAACAAGGACCAGTGCTGAGATTAAGTGTGCTAGCATTCCCAACACAGACATGGCAATGATCAACGCACAGTTCCTCTGAAGCTGGAGACATGTCTTCTCCAAGGCATGTTTACTCCAGTGTAGAAATCTCCTTTACAGCACCAGTTGAGGCCTATATAACTAAGATCACTGCTGGATCTGCCAACACTAAAATAAACTGAGGCACTGTATTGACTTGATTTCACTGAGTAGACCATTTCCACATGAATAAGCTTGCTTTACTTTTCAGCTTACTTTTGCCAGTAACTTTATGTTACATCAACATGTTAAGAAATATTTTTAGAACCATAGAGTAACCCAGTGTAGTTCTACTCAATAAACATATCCACTAATATCAGACTGAAATGTGGGTTGAATCTCAACATGTGATGGGTTTTGTAATTTCCTAAATGCATAAAAGTCCACATTCAGAAGATGTGTTGCAAGGCACACTCAAGTACATTCAAGCATACAAGAACTATGTATGCTATATTATGATGAATAATATCTTCATTGGAGAAATAAAAATGTCTTTTTCATTATGCACCAGTATAACTATTACTCATTCTGTAGGTGATCTTTATCAGTATTAATGTCATTTGATTCTCACTTGGACTGTGCAATATTACTCATCTGCCTTTTATTTACTCATCTGTATGTTTTGGAATGTTAGTTTCATCCCCCCATCACATGCTTTTCATAAACACTTGCATAACCACTTGCAACCACTAATAATGTTATTTGATACTTTGTTAGAGTTATTTTGTTATGACATTTGCAGTATTACTATTATTATAGTCATTATATCCAGTCCAAATGTACTGCAGTTAGATGCACATGCATGCACACACACACAAATTCCCATACTCACATCTGTATTCAAATTAAACATGTGCCTAATGCCAATTGTTTTGTTACTGATTTAACTCTCAATTTCATTGTACATCCCCAGTTTCAGTTACCATCAAGCTAATTCAAAGCACTGGTGTGTAATCAGCACTGGGATCATGCCACAGCATGTAAATACTCTACATTTGAGGTGAGAAAATGCCCTGAAAACAAATTAATTGTCTGTGAGGGACCCTGCCAGATAACACTCCCAAGTCTTCCCAAGTGTTCCCAAGTCAAGAGGATTCTGCAATGTTTGCAACATTTCTTTGGATTGTCTCTAAGAAGACCAGCACTTCTTAGGCGCTAAACAAACACCAGCATTCCAATTTAGTAGACAACATTGAAACAATATGTTCACTCCATATTTCACTCAGTTCAAAGAGTTTACGCACTCAAACACTGTAGCACCCCTTTTCTGCATCAGCACAATGCTGTTTATAGTTGGCCACTTTAGTCTTGCACAATTTATTACTGCATTTGTTGGCGAAAACTAGGAAGAAATATGTCTGAGACGTGCCAGAGAAAACCTGGTTAGCAGTGTTCAATAATAATTCACCAAATCCAAATTGAAAACCAGGCTTTTGTCAAAAACGTTTACACTGCAACCCAATCCTAATTCATGGTGTGTGCCATAAGGTTGTGCACACAGAAGCAGAAGGCTGTGAGTAAAAAGAAAAAATGTAAATATTTGAGCAAATAAGCAGACAGCTGCCCTGCACTGTTAACTTCTGTATTAGTTGCATTGGGTGACAGATGGTATGCGATCCCGAGTCGCCGCAAAGTTCCATACCTCGTAGGGTCGCTAGGATGTGACGGATCAACCGAATTTATACGAGCACAAGCAGCTCATAAATTCCCCCCACAAGTACAGAGCAGTGATGGCACGAGGGCCCGTTACAGTTTTCCTTCGAGAAATCTGAGACAAATGAGGAGCACACAGCAGCAGCCGGTGGGACACATACACATACACCACTCACATCATTTATTCAGTGTTTTATAAACACAGCTCTCCAGGACTGTCCATTAGCCGCCATACATCGCAGCTTCATGAGTGATTGATTCTCTCCTAACAAGAGCTGGATGTCGTCCAAACATGTGTTTGTTTTTTAATGGTCTCCTCTTTCTGAACCCTGCTCTCAATTACCCTTGCTGGTCCTATTACCGAGCGGGGACATCATTACCCAAAAATGTCAAGCAAAAGCGGTGGCTGATCCAGGGCCTGTGGTGGATAGGACAGGGGTAGCGGCTCAGTTGATGAGCTGCTGGCTTGTGTTGCCTCCCCAAAGCCATGATCACAGTAATTATCAGTGCTCAGGTTTATCATCATCTTAAAGTCCCTACAAAACCATGCTGAGATGAGGAGAGCCAAACACATGGTGGTTCATGGCGTGGATCTCTGGCTGCTGCTGCACTTTCTTACCCCAGGCCCTAGTTAGGCTTACAGGAAACGCTCTGCATGGTGAAAGCAATGGGTCAGATTTCTCCATGAAAATCCTAGACCCTGCAGCTTCTCACAACAGCCAGAAAATTAACATACACAAAATCATACATTCTCATGCAAACTCTGGGATCACCAAAACTCCATATAATTTTGCCATGCTCTCTTTATCAGTGTTCGTCTCTCACAACCCAGGGACACTGGACAAAACATTTCATCTGAAGTAGATCATGTATGTATTTCTTTATTCTTTGCTTCACTAAATAACACCTTAGTATGCAATATAAACATTGTTTCAAAATGAGTCTTGCCAGCTCATTTACATCGGAATGACAAGAAGTGTTGTGACTGCAGTCTATAGTTACTACAGTAGAAAGCGGGGGATTATTAAATGTAGTACTTTTTTTCTGGTTGTGGAGAAGCAAATGCAGTTGCAGCCCAAGAACAAGGCAACCAATCAGAGCAAGCATAATTAACACATACCAATCTTCTATGTATAGAAACAAAATCAGCCCTTTTAAGTCTTCAAGTTAAGCAGATGTTAAAAAAATAGTGGTGTAACACTGAATTGTGAGTATTTTGGTACATACAACATCTGTGTATTTCATAAATGAATCCTGGTGGTGAAAATATATAATACTACAGAACTGTATGGTATAGTGTCATTACAATCATGGAACACTGGAAGATTTCATATTTAAGATGAGAAATGGGTCAGCCTTTGGAGGAAAAAACATTTAGAGGATGGATGTGGCCACTGAAGAACAGACTGTTCAATTGAAAAGTAGTAATATCTACAAGGTCAGTCAAGTCAAGCAATTAAACTCCCATAACACCCTCCTAAATGCTTCAGATTAAGCAAAATGACATTCAGAGGGCATTTCAGCCATCTAAATTTAGAGCATGTAATGATGTAAGGCGGAGAAAATGTGTGCGAGTAAGTGGTCATTCACCTCTTTGCCTGTTCATTAGCTGCTGAGCATGTGTGTAGATCTCAGAAGTTTCATCCTTCAGACTCTTCTCGTCAAGACTACTGGTGGATGAGCTATGTGATGTAATTTCTCCACCAGAGAAATTTGCTAAGCGGGCAGAGGCTTCTTGAACCTTCTTCTTCTCCTTCTTCAGCATGCTCACCAGTATACCTGATAAGCTTAAGTTAAGAATGGGGCTCATTTTGAGCTGGAAGAGATTTTGTAATAATCAGACACCATAGATAATCTTACACGGAATCTTCTGACAAGTTCAGGTCTCCACATCAAAGAAGAGAAAGACTGTAACTCAAGCCAAGTGGCAATGTCTTTCCATCTCCTAACCATAAAAGGAGGTTTTTAATCATGCTTCTTATAGGAACTGCTTGTTTTATGGCTACTACATTCTTTTCTTATTTTACACTGTCAGACACTAAGACATATAGTTTAGTTTCCCTAAAATGAGGCTGGTCATCAAAAGACAAACTCCTAATTCCTTATGTCTGAAAGCTGTTTTGGCGCTGAACATTAAGACAAATGGCTCAATATTTTTAGGGCAGCATTTTTTTTAACTATATATTTAGTGGAGACTATAAAACTCAAGAGGGAATGGAAATCTTTTTTTTGGCTAAACGAGACATTCTTACATTATTTATATGACTAAAAATGTCAGACTTTTCAAAGTTGACATCAATACAATGTACATTAGGAATCTGGAGAACTACAAAAAAAGCAGATTCAGAACCATAACAGTACTGCACACAAAGTTTAACTCTTAAATTGATGGTCAGGGTTCCATCAAGGCTTATTGTATCCGTTTGGAAGTGGTAATATACCTGCGCCTTGTGGATGCTGGAAGATGCTTCTAGCATAAAGCTCCTTTTTATTGTTCAGTGGTAGTCAAACGGAAATAAGAATAATTAATTTGAAGCTGGCTTACAGAAACGTTGAGTACATACTTTCAAATACAAGAAACGTTTGCCTTTAGATCTCAAGACACCTTTTGAGAAGTCCCTGTCTCGTAAGTTTCAGAGAGTTGTCAACAGGTTGTATCTCATGTAGGGGTGGCCGATATGGCAAATCAATGAGAACAAAAAATTAAAAAGACACTAATAAGACACTCACACCCTCTGCTTTTCTGATTTGTGCAGATTTTTAAAGCCTCTCAGAAGTCCAGGAAAGAACATAAAACATAACAGAAAAAACAAAAACATCTGTATCAGGTTCCGGGATCTTTGATATTCATCATAAAACA
The DNA here is from genome assembly GCA_037974465.1 of Brachypetersius altus. Taxonomy (NCBI): domain Eukaryota; kingdom Metazoa; phylum Chordata; class Actinopteri; order Characiformes; family Alestidae; genus Brachypetersius; species Brachypetersius altus. Next base: position 41,741,935 of record JBBPDB010000001.1, on the reverse strand, counting down.
AAATGCCATGGAAATAATATTATTTGGTGAACAAAATCAATACAAGTGCATAAGAAAAAGCAAAGATTGAGATTTAGTGGCATTGATGTGTCTTGTTTTTTGACCCCAAATCTGAACCCTCAGTTTGCTGTGGTCATAAAAAATGGTGCCTCGACATGCACTTTCAGTGAGGACGGGAAAAAAAATACATTCTCAGTTAAACCCACAAAGCAAAGCCAATAAATTCATCTCCCCTGCATTGAACTACTTGCTGCTGAAGCCCAGGTGGGTGAGTGCCTCTGAGAGTCCAGTACAGTATATCCCTCCTCAAGGGGAGATGGTAGTCTAAACTGAGGATTTAAGCCCTGCCAATACATTTGGATTCTTCATGGAGACCAATGAATCTTTCCCTTGCAGCAGCGACATGCAAGCCAGTACTGTTGTTCTGCAAAATCCTCTATATTTCTAATAGGAACAAAGCTGTTCAGAGCTCCATTTTTCAGAATTGTATAAGAACATACTGCTGCTATGGTGAAACGTTCTATTAACCCTGTCTTTACTTTAGATCAGTGGTTCCCAACCTTCTTTTGCGGCACAGACCAGTTTAATAAAAGACAATATTTACTAAACAACTTTACTACACAACTAAAAACAAAGTGCATTTGTTTTTTTACTCATTTTGGCTAGCTTGTGAGCTAAATATATAATGTACCGTATTATGTGACCGAGATAATTGTTTTTTTTTTTCTTCAAAATTAGATCTTTCAGACTCTGATAATCAATAAAATATTTTTTTTTTCTGATCTTTCTGTGCAGTCCGGTACCAAATGACTCACGGACCGATACAGGTCCAATGACCCTGCTTTAGATTAACGCCTTTTAGTTTTAAACCATGATTAGTCACTTTGTGGCTGCAAGCCATATAGGAGTATGGTGCTTATCATCAAGTGACAGAGCAAACACCATGTGCTCAGGCATTTATTTTTTCAAAAATTCTGCACAGGCAAACAGTTACTATATGAAGTGCTCATTTCCAAAGAAACAGAGCACAGAGGCCAGGATGTATGTACGAATACAGGCTCAGAGCGAAACATGCCTTGAAGCAACCACAACACCTAAATTTAATGCTCAATTTACAAACACAGCTTATGACGCAAACGGAGCATAGCTGTGGCTCCTGCATGCTGATGTGGCGCAGGGTTTAAAGATTAGTGAAGTAATAGAGTTGTCAACAAACTGGAGACAAACTTAAAAAAGAGAGGTGGAGAGATAACAGTGTTGATAAATTAAGTTCTTTCCCTCCAAAGCATCCTGCAGGGGTGAGATTCAGATCACTCAGGTATGAAACCAAAGCTTGTGAAGTGAAAACACAGACTGCGTGAGTAAAACACGTCTGTATAACAAGATTTTCTGCATCACATGTACTCGAGGTAGAGAAAGGCATGTCTTTTACCATATACACAGCTCATAAAGTACACATTTAACCTTGTGTGCTAGTTTCATCCCAAAATGTGGACAGAATGTGTCCAGTCTGCGCCTGAAACTGGTTTATTACGCCAGGCCCAGAGGTTTTCTTGCATAAAATGTTTACAAATACATAAGCAAAGAGAAACAGTTCCCCAAAAAAGCCAAGTTACCACTATTTTATTATCAACAACATTAAATATAAAAACTTAAAAGAAACATGTGGGGTCATAGGTCATATGAGTTCTTATCACTGTCAAATAAAATCTGCTTCTTTACCAAAATCCAGATCTTTACAATTAATCACTTCATGAAAACACCCTGCATAGATTCGTAAACAATTACTGAAAGATGCTGAAATTTTGAAAAACTGATGGGATTCCCCTTATTCTGATGGAAATTGATGATGTGTGTGACTACTAGCATGTCTCTTTCATAAAGCTGTTCTATAGAAACAAAAGAAGACCTCAGATTACCTTCCTTCATCCAAAAAAAGATCAAATATATCTGATCATTCAAATATATCTGAATTGATAATTCAGTGTTTTCTTTAGATATGAATCTGTACCAATACATGATTAAGTCGTCATCTAAATTTTCCAGTATTTGTAGTCGAAGATGTAATGACACAAGACGACGTGGTTTAAATGCAAATTTCCCTCAAACCCCCAAAATGTGAAACTTCAACTTTAAACAAGCACAATTATGGTGGGCTAGGTATAAGACCCTTTGACAGTAAAGAGATGTTATGTTGAATTTTATGTAACCCAGTTACTTACACATAAATCTTACCATGATATATTTTATAATTCATGGTTTAAATTCATGAAACCATTTCCTTTATTCCACGCATTATTCTTACATGCAATACAGATATCTCATTATATTTCCGAGGTCCTACAAAAATTAATACGGTTTGGCCTGTCTACAGTAGCTGAAGTAGCCAAGTCTTTGCCTGGCCTTTCGTGTGTTGACCTCTCTTAAAACATTTACTAGACCATAATGGAATCCAATTAGTTAACATTTACTATTAACTGGGCAACATGAATGCCAGTTTAGACCTCAATCAATATTGACAGCCCTGCAACGTTCATTATACTGTTCATTATACTGTTAGGGAGAGAACACAGAAGAAACTGAATAATACGTATATGGCACATGAAAGGATACTGATCTCACTGTCGCGCTGAGTCAGCATGTCCTTTAGTTTCACTAGCTCTCTGTGGGTTTGGCTATCCTGCTTGTCTGATGAAGGGAGTGGGCTGGTGTTTTCTGTCCAGTTTGGAACATGCAGCTTCTCCAGCACCTTCATCTACAGAAAACAGAGTACCTGTTAGCCCCTGCTTTTCCCCCCCCAGTGTATTAATACAGAAACAAACCAGTACAATAAATATGGAAGATTAAAGGAGTAGTTCAACCAAATGGTCGAAGTTAATTAATTAAATGAATATATGCTAATGTTACTAACATGTACTGAAGCTGGCACTTACCAGTTCACGTAAACATCATATATAAAGGAAAATATACACTGTAATATACAGAGAATATGGACACAGTGGATGTGCCAACTCCACCATGTCTGCATGTTCCACAGCCTAAAGAGGCATAATCTTTTAGAATTTCCTTAAGAGAAAGCACACGCTCTGTAAAAACACATTTAGATAATAACAAGGCTTGGCTGTGACAGAGGATATATAAACTAAGATAATCTCAACTTAGACAACCTGATTTTAGTTTTTCCCGTTAAAAATGGAAACAGCTTGGACAAAATATGACTTGTCCTTGGCCAGTAGTGAAAGCAGACACGTCTAATTTAGCCTGTGGAGGGGGCACAGTGTGGTTGGGCAAGCTCAGACTAGAGCCAATTGCAGGGTTAATTAGAGTTTCAGTGGGAATGCAAACACGCAGCTTACTGCCAGTAGCACGCATATCAGTGTGTATTCCTGACATCCTGATTTAGACATACCTTATGCATTCCTGATTCGGAGCTCTTTCTGCCATGCAATTTAACATAATCCATGATGTGATGTCCCAAAATTAATTACATTTATAACCAGTCTACATTCTGCACTTTAAACATTTTTCTGTTCCAATGTCAAACGATGACAAAATGAAGAAAGAAAACTTTCCATTGTGTTACTGTCTGAATGTTTAGAACACACACTTTTAATAGAATTTATTTGTTTCAATAAATATGATTGGGCGGTTAGTGTTCTACTGCAAGCATGTTGATCTGTCAAATGATGTGGCAGTTTCAAAGATGCAGCAGCGCCTTCATTTTCCCAGCTTGGTATCATCATGTTGTAGGGACAGATCTAGCTAGTGAATGGAACTAGCCATGACTACATTTGGCCGAAAATCAACAAACGTGTGTATGGAAAGAGGAGTGAAAATTGAGAACTTGTGAGTGGGAGGACTTGAACAGGAGTGAAGCTGTAGAGTGTTTTTGGCTACTGAAAGAAGAGCAGGAGCTCTAACTTCACAGGCAGCAAAGTGAGGCATTCTGAAGGTGCAGCCAGGGGGTAAGTGGAAACATGAAGACAGACAAAGAAAGAAAGTAGAGAAAGAAAGACGGAGAGACAGACAGAGAAGAAGAGAAAGAGAAAGAAAGAAAGGCAAAGCAGAGAAAAGAGAAAACATTCTCCTGCCAATACGTCATGAAAAATGCCAGATTTCAATGAATATCAGTGAAATACACATATTTTGACCAAAGCACAGCTGGAGCAATGACCTTGACCATGGCAGAAGCCAAATTTTTCACAGCTGTGGAACTAGGATTAATAACTTGCTGGCCAAGTTTGTCCATTTGTGAGGCCATGCACTGTTGAGCTTTAGTAAATGACAGCTTTGATGTTGTGTCTGAAACATTAACTCCTTACTGCTAATTGCTGCAGTAAACAATACACAAGTGCTAGAATGCTGTGGTCAGACTAGCGGCAAAGTCCAGCTTTCCTCTAGGAAACATTCTAACCAGACAACAAAATGTTATTCTTGAAAGACAGGAATCCATGCATAAAGTGGTGCATTCTGTAGGTGAGAGTCCAAGAAAGCATAATTGACCCTGGAATGACTGGCTGGGTAGGAAGCCCCTTCCCCATTACTTAGCATGCACTGATGCAAGCAAACATCGATCACCTCACGTAACAGAATTGGTCATTAGTGTTTACCCTTCAAGCATGCTGAACTGCTCAATGACATTGTGTTAGTGCTGGTTAAAAGGATAAAAAAACACTGTGAGATGTGAGGGACATGTGTACATACACAGATGACGACAAACTACTCTCTTATAATTACAGTGCAGTCGTTAAACTAAAGTACTAAAATGTATTGTATCTAAAATTATCCTATTTAAAGAAGCACAGTTGTGTTATAAAACAGGGAAAACCAAGCAACTGACTGTTTACGTGTAGATATGCATATGTCGTTGGTGAATCAGAGCACCCACAGGAGCAAATTTATTTTTTCTCAGGTTTAGAATTAAGATGATGTAATTTTGTAACATATACAGAGCATCTTAACTTGATATCACTGTAGGTATACTTTATTAATTACACTTAGTGTTAGCATTGAGTACATGTGCTTTCCGGCCATTCTGGAGTTTGTAATCATAAGCAATTTGGGGGAAATCACATCAGATTAGCAACATTTTACACTTAGGAGTGATTCACACATTAATGGGTTTGCTGATATGTGACAATATTTTGTTTCAACCAGGACTCAATGGAACTGGATTCGTACCTTCAGCAAAGAAAAGCAGCGATGGATTTTTCTCATGTCTGGCCCCAGGTCAAGAGTTCCATCAGGGTCAGGGTCATCCAGAAACACCTTCACCTTTTCCTCCAGACTATAGTGTGGACACACACACACATACACACACAAACATATCTTAACCCAAACACTTCGACACATAATGCAAGTTTCATATTATTTTACTCCTAGGAAACACAAGTGATTGTTTTAGTGTTTGGTTTATATCCATCCTATTGCTACATACAACATCTATCCAATATAAATTCAACACAAAGCCCAAACCCTCGTCAATGAGCTTTAGAAACACAGAACAAAAGACCTGCCTTTTACCATCCTTTAAGGCATGTACTTAATCAGCCAAGAGTCGTGTTTGAATCCGATGCTATAAAATGTTTAAATTCTGAGCTGAGTAAAAGCAAAACTATTTACTTTAGCGTGTTTGAGGGTTCCACTGAGCTGACCTGTTGATAAACTATCACAAGAAGACCCTCCAAACATTAGCTGTCTGTGGCCTGGACAGGGCCAGTGGAATCGAGGATGGGTGAGAGGCCAGAGACAGTTCCAAACACACACACAGTGGAGTGGAGCGAGTGGAGTGCGCTCCAGTTTTCCACTACAGTATCCTTCGTGTCAGTATGAACAAAGTTTACACAAACGAAGACTTTAAACAAAGGCTGTGCTTGGATTTCAGAATCCCTGGAAGTCATCAAGTTCGTTCAGCTGGAATCCGAATCCAATTCATCTTCACGTGGAGGGTTTCAGGGAATGGTGGCTAACTTCGATGTCATAACTCTCTCGCATTCTCTAACTGTGTTTACCAGGATTACTAAATACACACACAGGGCTCAGAGAGAGGTTATGACAGGCAGAGGCTGGACCACCTTTCACAGACACTCCTGTTTGTTTGGCAGGTAGACAGAGTCACCTCATAAGCAATAGAATGTCCATCATAGACTTAATCAAATCTGTCCGCTGCTGGCACGGGTGGCTGGACACGAGGCAGGGTCTGCAGGAGGGTTCTGAAGGAGAGTGCTGGGATGGGGAAGAGGGGAGCCATCATCAACAGAGGGAGAGAGGAAACAATATAACAGAGAGACAGCCACAGGTAAAGACATCAGATAGCAAAAAAAGAGGTGAGGCAAGCATTTCTGAGGCTCACATGTTCTCCGACCAGTGCCAGTGTTTCTACCAGCCAAGGAGTGGGAAGAATGTAATGGGGAATCAAGACTTCAGAGGACAGGTCCCCAGCCAAAGAAAGCATGCAACATCCGCAGTTTGAAAGGTGAAAGGTTTGGGGACACGCAGCTTTTCAACAGAAATGATCAGAAAAATTTTCAAAATAAATGATCAGATTTATTTGCCAATCTAAATCACTTCTGACATTAAATAGGAAGTTATATCTTTTCTGACAAAAGTCATAACTGGGCAATAATGCCAAATCTTTTATCTCCTATTTGGGATGTCAGCATTTGTCAGCACTGAAACTTTTCTGGTGTCTCTTAGATTATAGTTTACCCTAACCAAGCTTGTAAGCCTAGTAGCCATGCACAAAAAGGACTGTTGAGGATTTCTTGTTTCTTGCAGGTGGCAAAGACAGGGCTAACAAGACAGCTAGCGAGCTCCTTGTAGACTGTCCAGTTTTGATATATCTCTTGGACGATATGTAATGTATGCTGTATCTTCATTGCCTCTTTCACAGCTGCTTTTCATTCTCAGTGAACTTGTGGATACCGGCTCATTTTCCAGATCCTGTACTGTCTCTTTCAAGCCACTCTTCAATAAGCACAACTTTGCTGAGCATGAAGTGTTGAAGTGCATACCCTAAGTTTTATTACAGGGTTCTAAAATCTGATTGGCTGAAAAGTAAAAAAAAATGTTCTATAAAAAAAAGTTTTGGACCAACAGCACATAATAATCTAAGCAGGGTATTTCTCAATTTGTCCACTGCCTACTTAACACAGTTTCACACAGTTTCACTTAATACAGTATTATCTTGATCTGATGTTAACCACCCACAGGGCCTTTGTGAGCTCTTTTATCTTTACCCTCCAATGTAACTAAGCAAAAAACAAGCAGGAAGGTGAGCTAGGCCAGCTCAGCACAGCTACAGTCCCCACTGACCTGGATGCATCCAAGCAAACTGCTGCTCAGACCATTACACACATCTTCTTGGGCTCAACACACACAGGCGGTTGCCCACAAGAACCTGCTGAACTGCTGAAAAGACTCGTGAATCTGTCCTGTGGCATATCGCGGTTGCTATTCTGATTTAACCCCACACTTAAAAATAGGTTATAGTGCTGTGTGATTGAGAAAGCACCCTTTCAAACTGGCAGAGAGCGAGCGTTAACTGAATTCAAAGTAATGGCATATCAGCCTTTCCACTGCTAAAAGGACACAGCCTGTATGTCTAGTGGTCTGATTGAGGAGAGTAGGTCATTTATATGTACAGAGGAAAGATTCTGGCTTCCGTTATAAAATGTAGACTTTAAGGAAAAGACCAGAATAAAACATTTTTCCTACATTATCTCACATTTCAGACTCTATTTTTATCTGCATCATTTTGGCACACGGGACAAAACAGTACACCATATGTTCCATTTTTTTTCAGCTCAGAGATCCAGCGGTGACAAACAGCAATGGCATCAGACTGACTTTAAACACAAGGGCTTTGAGTTTGGGTTCAAAAAGTCTTTAAGAACAAACACACCTCTGGTTGATTATGTGAGGTGAAACACTGACTGAATATGTACCTCTGAATCTCCTCTGGAGTTAGCTCATCATTCCTTTGCTCGCCAGTCACCATGGCTAGCTCCTCTTTCAAGCACTGGATTTCCTTCTTCAAACGAGCTATCAACTGTAGGACAGACAATGTAAAGCATCAGTGAAGACCACCAAGAAGAAAGTTTGTAAATGTATGAAAGTGCTTTAAACGTGTATCTGTTGTATGGTTTTGATAGACTGGTGTCCAGTACAGTTTGGTGATTTCCATGTCAACACACCACAACACTCTCATTACACCTATAGAGCTTATAACTATCGCCAGGCTTAGTTTATATGTTTAATTAGGGGATTAAAAGCCCTTAAGAAGGTGAATGCTGCTTAGACCCTTTAGCATTGCTGAGCCACAGAATTTGTGTGTTCTTTACTGCCAAGTCATCACGCAAAGGTACGTTTATTTTTAGTTTTTGACTAAAAATGATGAGAAGACGGGCACAAAACTTTAAAAGGAAAAGAAGAGAACTCTAAAATCAATATGAATATAAAGCTCACCCTTAAGCTGATCTGCACCATAGTACCAGTCCAAGTTATCAGATGAATGTGAAGAAAGTAATGAAATGGAACAGAAATAAAACAGACATACCAAGAGAAAAGTATACACCCAAGGTGTGGCAGTACTCCTGTGAAATGTCTAGCAGTATGATTTGTTTTATTCTCTTTGAGGATAAAAAAATACTGAAAACACTGTTCTAAGAAACTTAAAAATCTGTAAATGTTTGGGTGTCCATGGTCAAATTAGGTTTTATTGATTTCCTAAGTGTAAAAAAAATTTTTTTTTCAATTTTACTGGACAATTCTATATGAAACGTGTTCTCTCTAGAAGACGTGTACTTATTTTCAACCAGAAAATAAACAAAGCAAGAGCAAAGCAGGGAAGGCCCAGGAGAAACAACTCACTACTGATCTGACCACCCTCCAGACATGGGATGGGGTCATGCGTACGATCCCACCCCAACTTTTGGCTTGCCTGCAGAGTAAGCACCCTTGAAGCATCAAACTAAATCTATGAGAGCATCGGCACTGGGCTTTCCAAGTTAAGGTCATGGGTCATCCATCCAGACATCTGACTGACTTTGATCATTAACAGTCACAGCTATGGCCACAGACTGCTGCGCTCTGCAGACTCAACCTGACTCTCTGTGTGTATGCTAGCCTGGGAGGTTAAACTGGGATAAGCCCCTGCCAATGTGAGAGATAGGAGACATTACTATAAAAGGAAAAGTGAAACAACGTCAGCATGGCTTTTTGGGGTGGAGGTGGGGGGACTCGCATACATTCTTTTCTTTACATTTTTGGTGGAGTGTCCTTAAATGTTCTTATTTCTGAACTGCTCTGCCTCCTTCGGGTAAACAGCTCTGCCTGATGCGTCTGCTGACACACACACACATCCTCAGTCACAGACACTGACACAGACTGCTGTCTTTCAAGACAGAGTGGAGAAATGCCAGTGACAGAAACAAGTATGTGCAAGCATCCAGGCAACTTCTGACACATAGCTGATAGAGGCTAAAGGTCAGTAAATGTTGAACTGTGTACAGTCCCAGTGAGGAGAGCACAGGAAAACTTAAAAAAGTAATTTTTTTTTAAATTAATTTGTAGGTGTATTAAAAAGCTTAATCCTGTTCTAAAAGTGTTTTGTAAAAAATAGTCTCCTCTATAGAACACAAGAAAAAGCAATACTAAGCTATTTGCTAAAAACTACCATAAACCAGCAAAACATTTCAGCAGTGGTCTTTAAAATTTACAATATGGTGTAAATAACACTTCTTGTCGTCATCACTTTTGCTACACAGCAGCAAAAACAATCACCATTGTTCGGCCGCCTCTGAAAAATGTGTTCTGAGCATTCAATCCCTGCTAGCGCAGCTGAGTGGCTTTAAGAGCTGTGTTACCATTATCGTGTCTTTTTATGGTCACATCTCCGTGTGTTTGGCTCTGTCCGAACCCAAAAGCTGCCTCTCACCCATCCACCTTCCAGCACGCCCTGAGGCTGATGCAACACATGCAGATGGGTCCAGCAGGCCAGGCCCACAGTCACCAAGTTTTATTCTGGACTGTGAAACCACACAGGAACCACAGGGCCAGCGTCAGCTCCAAGTGTCTGAGAATAAACCAAGGGAGGCACTGCATATGACCAATGACATCAATATCTGCACATTTCCAAAAAGACTGCGGTACATTCTGATTCCATGTTCTTCAGTTACAGAAACTCAAAACGGCCCCAAAATCTTACTGATTTATATGTTTGCCTATTTTTAGTTTTATTATAGGTTTAAAGGTAGCTCATTTTGTGTTTAAATTACAACAAACAGCTGAACTGAGGGCATTAATGATGTTTGCATTTTATCTGTGAGCAATAATGATGGATGATGGACACTGATCATTACATGTATGGAGTAATTATCATTACATACTAGTCACCACTAGTATCCAAAATAGAACATTTACATTTACATTTATCAGACGCTTTTATCCAAAGCGACTTCCAATCCCTAATTACAGGGGACAGTCTCCCTGGAGCAGCTTGGGGTTAAGGGTCTTGCTCAGGAACCCATTAGTGGTGTGCTGAAGGTAGGATTCGAACCCATGACCTCTTAGTCTAGAGGCAAGTATCCTACCCACTATGCCGCCACCACCACCCAGAACACTTTTAAAATTCCGCACCAGTATTGGGCCCACACGCTCCAAGTGCGATTTCTCCAGTTTGATTGATCTCCAGGAGACCTTTCCAATGAGCCCTCATTTGTAGATCAGGGGTTATTCCCTGAAAACTGTTCACCTTGCCGCCGAATATGGGTTTACCTACACATTTTCTTTAAGGGTAATGCATTAAACTCATGCAATAAAAAATGTTCTGGAAACATATTTGGGGGCATATTTCGTGTCTAAACCTGAATATTTTTTTTACCAAAACACAACAACGTGTTTTTTCACTATACACAGGTGCTCTTGGAACAGGAGGTTACTGTATTTAAATTTTAAAGAAGAGTCAAGAGTTTAGAAATAGAAGACCCAAGCTTTTGGTGTGCAAGTACCGAAGGTGTGGACATAGTGGGGAGCCGAATCCTTTGAAGCCTGGAATGTGAAGACCAGAGCTTTGTATTGGATTCTTGCTTCCACAGCAGGCCAGTTGCATGATCTCAGAGTTGTCACATGGCAGAACTTCAGGAGGTTAGAGGGATATTCAGGAGCATAGAGGGAATTGCATAAGACATGTCTGGAGATGACTGGAGCTTGAGCAAGAACTTGAGCAGCTTCTAAATACAGGAATTCTCCTGATGTTGTAAAGTAGGAATGTGCATGATCTGGTGACAGATGTGATCTGAGAAATGAAGCTGATCGTCCAGAATAAGGTTGAGTTTTTCAGCCTTACATGATGGATGAGCAGTGAAGGAGTCAACAGCAATAGAGAGCTTTTGGTCCAGTGTTGAGTAGTGCTTTGCTAAACATTATATTTTCAGGCAAGTGTTTGATGCTGAGAAGTCCAGCTTTGTAAAAGTGCTCCTTGGTCTATGGTTTCTTGTCAAGTCAAAAGTATGTGCTTAGCAGGCAGTGATGCATGTTTTGACTTCTTGAGCAGATATAGGTTTAAGCAGACCATGAAAAAGAGCATATGTTCATGGATGTTATTCATTTCATGAAAGAAGGGGCCATAAACTGCTTATAGGTGATAAACACAAACTCCAACATTTAAACAAGATGAGGAAAAGTAAATTTACCATTCACAAAGCTTCTCTTAAAAGAGGTCTGGACCCGATTTTAACCGCACTTTAGTTTCATGCACTAAACTCACGGCGGGGGTGGGTCTTACATTAACGGCTCCTGGGTGGTGGCTCGGCCCGGTGGGGGACGGGGGGGCGGGCTTCCCCGGTTGGTGGGCTGCTTTTGGGTTGCGGGGAGTAGATCCCGCGATCTGTCTACACCTCCAGGGGACCGTCTCCTGGCGGGACGGGGTTCACTGTCGCCTCGGGCCGCTGGGGCCTTGTCACGTGGACGCAGGGGTCCATGGCGGGGAGTCCCCGCCCAGCCTGCCGAGACTCGTACTCCGCCCTCCTTGGGTGTGCGGTCGGGGTTCCCGTGACTCAGACGGGCCCGCCGGG
>JBBPDB010000001.1:41687543-41719968 GCA_037974465.1 Brachypetersius altus | reverse complement strand
TTTTAGATCTTTAAGTCCATCTCATGAAAAATCGGAGCAGAAACAAAGGTGTTGCATTTATATTTTTGTTGAGTGTATATATAAAAACTGTAAACGGTAAAACGGTAAACACTACAGCGTTTACAGCAACCCCTCCGAGTGTTGTACCGCCCCAATTTGCTGATTGTAATTGGTCAGTTAGAGATTATTCTGCTCAAATTCTGCTTGCCAGTGTGCTTCTGTAGGTTGCTGACACAACAAGCAATGTTCTGCCAGCAGCGGCAAAAAAGCAGAGAAAACTTCAACCAGTCAAGCCGAGCAAATGTAAATGAGACGTACAACTGAAATCAAAGTACTTGAAAGAGTTAATTGAGTGCGTGCAGTTTGTACAGAGTGGGACACTGACGGTAAGTCCTCTAGATTGGACGCTTCATGTCGGGGATCCAAAAGGTCATATCCCACTTCATTGTAGATCTCCAGGTACGATATGTGGGTGGTATACACCATACTTCTGTCCTGTAGGTAAGAACAGAATCAGTTACCACAGAGCAGTAAAAAAAATATTAGAAAGACTGAGGAACAGACTCTAACCTGGCTGAAACGCTGGTATAAATAAGACAGAGTTCTGGGGATGATGCCTCGGTCACTGTAGCGCTCTGCACCGCCAGTGATGGTGAACGTCTTGCCACTGCCAGTCTGTCCATAAGCAAAGACGGTGCCATTGTAACCTGCCAGAACACTGAACACATACATACATACAACATGGTAAATACTAGGAATTGACAATGCATTTAATTTTTATTCACTCCAATATGCAAATGATCATTTGTGTTCTGCATACCAGTCACAGTTTACATGTAAAAATAAAAAATAATCTGAAGGCCAATCTTTAAACATGTAATTACTGACAGTATTTTAATAGTATTACACTATCACAATATGCAACAATGTAATTATTACAATAATATAATACTATTTCTAATATAATTCTTAATTGATGGAGTGATTAAGCTGACATTCACAAAATCACTATTTACTGTAATAATGTTATTCATATTTATTGTAATATTAGTCTTTGGAACACTTACTGCCAAGCGAAACAACTTTTAAATAGAACTTTCTCATGTGCTTAATACATATACACCATCACTGTAGGAACAAAACCATGTATCTTCAAAATATTAATTTTGGAAGAAGAAAACACACTTGTAACCTAAAATGGTTTCACAGACACTCACAGACACACACACATAAACATATACATACATATACCAAGCTGAAAAATAGTAAAAAAGCCTGTAAAAAGTGAAGAAAAAGTGCAAACGGTGTCTGAGATTCTAAGTTTTGACTCAATGAAACCTGACATTCCAAATCACTCGAGAGAAGGAAAAGCTCCTGAGGCGCTCACGGCCATGGAGACAGACAAACAGCAGAAGCCCTAAACCAGTATGGATCACGCAGAGCACTTTTTGGTTTGGCACTGCAGCAGGCATTCAGGGTGCCATTCAGGAAACCTGAGCTGCATTTAACTCGACTGCAAACCAATAAGGATTTGATGAAATTACAAACAGTAAGAGCCTGTTTTCCTTAGTGGCAACCACACCAGATAAGCAGCTGACATGTGACACTGCTTCACATGACGTGAGAAAAAAGCAGACCATATGCCACTAAAATATAATTTACTTAGATCTTTCATCAAAAGTGTCTATAAGAGGGTGTAATGGTTACAGTGTGGTTTTGAAAATTTGGTTTTGGATATAACTTGGTGGAGACATTGGTGGTGATTATGATGTAGAGCAGAACTCCTGGAGGAGCTACACAGGACAACTCCTGCTCTGGGAATTCATCCTGGAACCTCAATTTCTGCCAATCACCACAGTATAACTTGAATGGCACAAGCCTAATATGGGCAGTTTGACATTTATGAAATAGAGACTTTATTTCTAGAGGATGAAAAGTTACTTTATCTGAGCCATCATATTATAAACTGGTTTTTAGCCTAATTGTAGTCATTTAGTACAAACTGTCACTCATTTGTCCTACACTGTGTCAGAATAGTAAGTAACACTTTAATCAAGCAGAGATTTACAATATACCACATTTCCATTTTCTTTTCCAATACTAATACTGAAACATTGGCTACTGTGTGACACCAGTCTGCTTTTTCCTCTTTCAAAGCTTAAGACAAGCATTTTTATGTAAACGAATACACTCAAGCTACTCAAAACACTTTACTACCCCACGGAAAGCAAGACACAGCTAACAGCATGACAGACACAGCGTGAGTGAGTGCTGCTTAATGACTAGTTAGGATTTCTGTCCATTGACAGCTAGTGCCATCTTTATCAAATATACATGTTTTTGGTTTACGTCACTGGATAACACTCTATCTATATCTATTATCTATAAAAACAGACAAAATCAGGCTTCAGAAATGCCTAGTTTTAGCTATCCCATGCACATTTGGACATTTGTATTGACAGCAGTATGTAATACCGCATTAGAAACTACAGAAGCAAGTCTAGTAGTGATTAACTAACAATTCGACCAATTCTTTGGTGCAAATACCTAATAATGATGGCACACAGTTTTCAGGCTTCTAACTCTTAGGACATGCATTTCTATTCCTTGCTCCAGCGTGAAACTAATAAAGTTATTTTTTAACTCCAAACTGATCGACTATATTACAGATTAGAATAAAATTGTACCTGAAGATGCCATGCTACTGATGGAACTAGTCATGAGGATCTGTTCAACAGCATCTGGATTCGGTACAATTTACAGTGGAATTGCATGCAACAAGGAGAAATAATTATTCCAGCCCTAAGAAGAAAATGAACGACATATGTGGACCATCCTTCTTCTTCAGTAAACCTCATTACAGGTGATAAAATGCTATGGACACTGAGTTACATCTTACGACTGCTCTGGTGATTCAAAGAACCTGTCTTCGTTTACCATCAACCACTTATTAGACAAGTACTGGAAAAGTCAGGTCTAGGAATGTCTGAAGTGTTGTAAATATTTCTCATAAACAGGCATTTTTATGAGCCCTGGAAGCATATTGTGAGCTGCTTGACATTAGAGAATGGGTGATCATCACCTGACTCATCAATGAATCAGTGAGGCAAGAGGGGGGTCTCTGACTAAACAGACCGGCACTGTGTGGTATCATGATGCTGCAGGGCAGAGATAAAACGAAACCATGAATAAGAAAAGGATAATGATCAGGGTAATTCTGTCATAACCTTTTTCTTGATTTTATGACTGCCATGTATTAAGAGAGGGACATGAATTAGAATGATCTAATCAAAACTTTAATCAATATTTACTCATGCACTGCTGACACCCATTTACTTTTAGGAGGTGCCCTTATCAAATTATTTCCCCCTCCTAGCTCATCACTTGCAGGATGTATTTAATTATGACATGAAACTAATTAGAAGTAATTGTAATGCTTGTAAAGAGAAAACATAATTTTGGGCACATCTGACATTTGTTAACATCAGAACAAATGAAATTGTCTGTCCATTCATTCATCTAAGCTGCTTATCCTCACCAGGCTTGTGGCAGTGCTGGAGCCTATCCCTGTGCTCATAGTGCAAAAATCAGTGAGATTGTGCAGAATCAAATCTATACAGATTGCAAAACAAATGATCTTCAATTATCACTCAGTAATTATCATATAATTATATTTAAATAGTATTCCAATTTACTTTTACGGTGAAACAAATCAGCAAGAATAAACTCTTGTTTTGTGACTGCCTTTTTTGAAAGCCCCAAGATCAAAAGCATAATGAGTTACTAACACTAACTCAAATGCCACAAAAGGCATCAGTCAACATTTCTGTGCAGAGACAGTTCCCATAAATCTGTGCCTCAAAAAGCTCCCCCTTTTCCTGCCCCTCCTCTCTTAATGGAAATTTCCTTATGGATTTATAAATCCACCACCGCTCTGTAAAAAAAGCTCCTCTGGTAAGATCGAAGGGCGAGTCACTAAGAAATCCATGCCACTCTGTCCCTATCCTGCGTCGTCATGGTAATTAAAGGTCTTCCAACCCACATGAAGGGTGGGGTTTTAAGCGCACTCCAAATTGAGATTATGAGTAATGCAAGAAAGACGTTCTTTTAATATATTCAGAGGAGCTGGTTTTATTTCTCAATGACCTGTTTTCGATGGTGCATTTGGTTGCTGGTGAGGAGGTTTGAGGCTTGGTGAGAGCTGCTTTTTGGTAAAAATGACAAGACAGAGGCAGACGCTGTTCCACAGAAGAAAACGAATCCAGGCTTTCACCTAGTGTCTTTCATTAAAAAAAAATATGTAGAAAGAAACTGGTCAAAGATGCCATTCCCAGACACTGTACTTTACATTCTTGGCCTTTGAGGTAATGAAGGACAAAGCAACCCTTCAAGTGAAAAGAAACTGATCAAGATGACCTACAATGAATCACTGACACACAACCATAGTTCCAAGTCTCTTAATATAATGAAATGAAAGAAATCTTAAAGGTTGACTGGTATGGCACTGCATGCAGTGCCAATGCTCCATTTAGCGGTTAGAGGGCAAGGACAGGCCAAGAATCACAGCTTTCCTTCATTACTGTCCGTGTACCAGCTCAGCTTACTGTGTGCGCCATGAAGCTTGTGTGGTCCAGGCCAGACAACGTTCACAATTTCCTGCACACTTTACACTTAGATAGCTTCACTCCATTTTGAAAAAAGCAGGTCGCAACCAAGTCAGTGAAAAAAAAGAGCCAGTACGTTGTCTAAATGACGAAGAAATGGAGCCCAGCTTAGATAGTAAAAGCAGAAAATTAGACTTTATGAGTAAATGACTAAATTTCATTTTATCGGTACTGACATGCACAAGAGGAGAAATGCTATGAACTGCTCTAAGGCAGCACTTTGCAGCTGCAGTTTACCCACAGAGACCTCACTGAGCCTGTGCTCTAGGCTAAAACATAATACAGAATTTCTGTAGAAGAAATTCAGTGATTTCAGATTTTAGAGGCAGATTTCATTCAGATACATATGAACGGATCACAACCAGCGGTGCACCTTTGTGTCACTGTTGTAGTGCCCTCTGGCCAGAAACTGACCACCGATCGGAGACTAGAGGATCAACAACACACACTGCGTAGCATCAGATGAACTGTCATCAGTAACTACAAGGTGAACCACAAGGTTAGATTTGTGTGCACAGAGTTGTAAAACTCTCCAATTGTGTGTGATTCATCCCGAGTAGCCCCCCCACACACCTTCTCCACTATTGTGTCAATATTACAGCTGTACTGAGATAATACTTGTACCAGCCATTGATGAACAGGGTTAGGGGAGCTAAAATTCAGAACTAAAAAGTGTACCACTATGGCGTAAAGTTGATAATATACACACAATAGGTGAACCCAATAAAGTGGTTTGTCCATGTATATAGTTCTGTATAACCATTTTAACGGGATTATAAAAATGAAAGGCTGCATTATTACATAAACAAATCACAATTCCTGAATCAACAACTTAAATCCTTTGTGAATTAGATAAAATAAGCCTAATTCCAAATGTTTTTGGAACCATTTTTCATGCTATACAGAACTATTTTAAAAAGATTTCTTAGAAAAACCATTCATATCATTACAGATAAGAACCATTTGACATATACAGTGCTCACAGTTTTGAACACTGTCTTGACTAAAGAACCCTTGAAGAACCACTGAGGGTTTCTGCTGTTTAAAAGTGAAGGTGGTTTACCACCCTTCAACAACAAAAGGGTCAAACACAGGTAGATTTGTCCCACTTATGCTGAGACTATTTACCACATGATTAATTACTTTTCTATTAAATACAATTTAGGATTTTTACATACTTTACCACAAATCATAATTATAGTTACGCTCTCCACAATAACACCACAGTGCACTGTGCTGCCCCACTGCCAATTAGCTGGAGTAGCTGTAATAAACCATTTCAAATCAAGTTCATGAGCATTATCTGAGGAATTGTGTCAAATCTTAGTGGAGGACACCTACCTTGAAGGACGCACCTAATTAACCCTCAGCATGCATAATTACACTAAGTGTGATATGATCCGGTGTGAAATAGCATTCATTATGCACTTGTCATTATCAGAAAATCATGCTCATTTTCCAATCTCTATCAAGTATTCAAGCAGGCCTTGGGATAACATTCTACACTCTGCATTTGGACATGTAGCCTCAAATGTTCTGCATAATTGTGTTCTTTGGCAGAAGAGTAAACCTTTCGTCTGACCCAGGAATTAAAGAGTAAAAACACACTCTATGGCATGCACATTTCAGGCTTGTCGTTTTGGCTTGACCTAAACTGTCTGAGCTGTTGCTATTCGGGCAAGCAATTCGTGATTGATCCGGTATGAGAATGTGGTCCAAATCGGAACCGAAAATATTTGGTCCTGGTTTCTTGTGTTTTAAAATTCTGACAGATCTGACTGTCTGCATAAACAGAGCCAAAGAATGAGCCATCATACTCACTTATCAGCTACAGGCTTAGCAATCCTCTCAAAGATCTCCTCTTGCTTGCTTGATTGGTCAAAAACCTTTTGAAACCTAAAAAGAAAAAGAAATGGTCAAATCCACTTATTTGTCAACCCCAGGGATTCAGAAAAGAAACCAAGTTGTCTTTTCTAAATAAATATTCAAATATTCGAATGTTGGGACCAAGTAATTCTGGAAAGGGCGAGGTCTACTTTAAAGTAAAGCCCAGTGTGGGATGAAACGTACTTGATTATTCTTTCAAGCCACACCAGCACCTATGATCAGTGTACTATATTCAGAGTGTCTGCATTTGACAATGTTCCTCCACCCTGTTAAAATGTGTCCTGAGTGACACTAGATGGGATAAGAATGGGAACTCTTAATGCCATAAATGTGGGATTTCTTTCCATGAGCAAAAGGGATTTGGGAAGTCTATTAAAGTCCCGCGGTTGGCACTATCCATTACTGGCACTTACAACTGTGAATTTTGAATTTGCCCTGGCCACTGGGTAAGCGCATGAGAGTCCATGAATAGAGTGAACCAGAACTTTCAGGCCTAGCTTTACACATGCCAAATTCATGAAACAGGCTTAAATTGTAAAGATTGGATATGATTTAGCTTCGTTAGTGACTCACACAGGTGTAACTGTATGAATTTAAATGATAACCTATGTGACATGCATATTTAATATAATACTTGGTTGTTGTTTCCTAATTTGCAGAGGTAATTTACATAATTTCCCCCCTTTCCCCCAAATTTCCCCCAAATCAATCAATCAAGACATGCTGAGTGCCTGAAGTTTGCTTCCTTAGATTACACACAGTAGCTACTGCACTGTTATTGCATTTCTTAATTCTCTACTATCTTATCTTTATTCATCTTGTTGCACTGATAAATAGTTTTTTCTTTTCTTTTTTTTTCTTATTTAAAAAAAGTGGAGAAACAGGCCGCCAGTCCATCATTTATAGACAAATTTATATTATATAACTGACTCTACAACAACAATGAGGAATACATTTTTTTCATAAGATGCATCATAAGATGTGAACAAGATCTTTAGAGTGATTTCATGCGAAGTTGTGCATTGTTGCAAAACATATAGACATTTCTTCACCATGGAGGTAAAAGCTGCCAGGTGGTCTACAAATATGACATTTATACATATATACAATCCAGAACAGCTACTTAAAGATGTCCACAGTTTTATATGCAATGTTGTTAGTAGTAAAACAGGAGCAAATAGTAAATCTGAAAATAAAGCTTTCCTTCGGGACTACTTCAAGGCCAGAAGATTATTGTATCTATCATAAAACATCTCAAGAAACATATTTATAACTATTTCTCTTAATAACTTTCTGTGAGGTAGGTTTTATAGCAATTTAAAATTACAATCGCCTGGTTCCAGTCACCACCACTGTGAACAAACCAGGCTTTGAGTTTCTCTAGAATGGAGAATTTTCACATCAAAATGCTCTGAATGATTTCTTAACAATTTAATAATGTAGACAATTTGCAGCTCTTAAATCGGCCCGAGGACAATCTGTCCTGATCTGACCCTCAGAACCAAGTTTTCAAGTCAAAACTCGTTAAATTCAGTTTTAATCTACCACAAACCAGATCACCACCAAAAAAACTATACATTTGTAATGAGAGTAGACTTTTAAAGGTGAGTAAACTTGATTTCTTACAGGAATGTTGAAATGGTACAGTGAAGTATACCATAGTGCAGTGGTCCCCAAAACCCAGGCCGCAGACCGGTACCGGGCCGTGGGTCATGTGGTACCGGTCCACGGACTGCACAGGAAAAAAAACCTGTGTTATGTTGTCGGCTCGTTGTTATGAAAATGCTGTTAATAAAGCTGCGAGTACACATTGGATTTGCATTTATTAGTGTATTTTAAACATACCCCATTATTATATTTTTAAAATATCCCAATTTTTATGCGTATCATAGATTTGTATAAATACGTATACGTATATTTATCTGCCACTCCTTAAAGGCCGGGCCGTGAAAATAGTTTCTGATATTAAACTGGTCCATCACTAAATAGACCACTGCCATAGTGCACTTCTACATTCATATACAATTGCATACAAGCAGGCCTATTGTCACCTGAATCTGTAGCTTTCCCTTTTGTTATTGATGAAGCCATCTGCTAGATCCCTTGGAACTACGAACTCCAGTTTGCCTCCACTCTGCTCCTCATTATCCACAGAGTACACCTGGAAAGAGCGAGTCAGTTAAACCTTCCTCATCCGGCAGAATCAAACAACTTTTACACTCTTAACCCATCTACAGAATGTATTTATTTATTTAAAGAGCTACATCATGGAAAACTAAATATTTCCCATACAGTTCATTTATGCTGCAAAAACAGTATGTTTAAAATTGACTGTTTTAGTACTATCCCAAAAAATCAACACATTTACATTTATTATTTCTATTCTGCCTACAGCAGGTTAGTCGCACCATTCATGCTGATGTTAGAATCAGTGTGTTTACCTGGGCTGCCTTTTGAATGAGCCAGTCAGAACAGAAGTAATTAATGTACATTGCGCTTTATGACATAATAACAAGATCAGCCTGTTTAATTCTTATTACAGGTTTGGAAATTGCCATGTAAAAAATAAATATACAAAATAAATAAAAATGTATGATATGAGACTTTTAATGCATCTAATTCTTAAAGCAAAACTCAGCTCGCCCTGACCTATCCCACAATTGCTCTTATACAATCCCATGATTATGATGCTGGCTTACTAAGATATATACACTAAAAATCAGCTTTCCAAGTAGCACCTACTGTATTTCCATCACAGATGGAGGCCTACATCAGCTATACAGTAGACCCACAAACTTTAAAGGGGTTAAGTTTCAAGAGCATCCACGAAAATGTAAACAAGTGTAAAAAAAACTATTTTTATATTTGTCCCCAACTATGACACTGTTGTCCCCTAACACACTGTAATTTCATTTTAAACTCAGTAATACATTACCCTTAAAAAAATGTAAAGGTAAACCCATATTCGAACTGTACAGTTTACACTGAACAGCTGGGGTGGAGGTAGCTTAGTGGGTAGGATACTTGCCTCCAGACCGAGAGGTCATGGATTCGAATCCTACCTTCAGCACACCACCACTGGGTCCCTGAGCAAGACCCTTAACCCTAAGTTGCTCCAGGGAGACTGTCGCCTGTTCTTAGAGAATGAAAGTCGCTTTGGATAAAATCGTCTGATAAATGCCGTAAATATAAATAAATGTAAAATGCCGATGTTATCCCCATACATACACAGTACTGTAATTCATGCAAGCACGTTTTATTTGTAATGCACTGTCATTTTCTTTGGTATAAACAGTTAAATATAGTAAGATATTAATTTACACAAACGCCTGAAGCCGTGAACTTTGGGGGGGAATACTGTATTGCTGACTTGCCATATGTTTTCTGTAGTTACCGTTTAATTACTTTAATGAAGTGAATGAAATGTTATATATTGTGTTGTCTGATGGTAAACAGGTTGTCCTGTCTAAAAGCTACACCCAGCTCTAAACTATACCAACAATTTACTAACATCCTTCGTGCTTGGGATCAATTTGAACCTAGCAATTTAAACCTCCAAAAATTAAAATTGCACAATTTGTATCAGATGCCTTATCTTTCTTTGTTGACTAACTAAATGGTGCTTTAAATAAAACATGTGTAATGACAGATCTCGTAGAAAATATGTTTTCTCTCCCCCATGTCACATAATCTATCAGTAGTTCTCACACTCCTACGGGTATGACTATAGTCGGTTATGGCCCTAGAGCAGAGGGATGTTTTTGAAGATTATATTACTGCATATTACAGTGCCCTCAAAATAGTTGATATTCTATACAGCTAAAAATGCTTTGTCAAATTATACACTATATGGACAAAAGTATTGAGACACCTGACCATTACAATAACAGGGTCTTTAAAGACATTGCATTCAAACATAGACTTTAAGGAGTTGGTTCCCCTGTCACAGCTGTAACAGATTCCACTGTTCTTTAAAGGTTTTCCACAAGTTTTGGGAGTTCCTGTGGGGAATCTCTGCCCATTTATTCTGCAGAGCATTTATGAGGTCAGGTACTGATGTCGAAAAAGAAGGCCTGGCTTGCAATCTCTGTTTCGGTTGATCTTAAAGTTGTTGGACAGGGTTGAGGTCAGGGCCAGTAATTACGTCCACATTTTCTGTCTATTTATTGTTTGCCTGTGGCCCTGTTTGTTGTAAGCTGCACTCTGTTGAATAGTGTATGTTGCACCATGGTCCATGGAGAAATGTTGCATCTCACTTTGTACGTGTAGACAGCTGCTAATGACAATAAAGTAGCCTTGAACCATGAACCTTCTTCCAATCAGCTTAGGGCACAGTCATACTGGAAAAGCCCAGAAAAAACTCCTCCCCAAGCCATGTCCACAAGTGTTGCATTGTCCAAAACGTCTTGATATGCTGAAGCATTGATGTTATTGCTATTTATTGGAGGTAAGGAGCCTAACCCAAACCTTTAAAAACATATAGATCATATATTGTATATTGATGGTGATTACCCAGTTGTCCCCAGAAGGAAAAGAAGCAAAAGTAATTTCATATGAAGCAAAAAATGATGTTACTTATTGATTTAGAGACATTAAACGTTGCTACGTGACTTGTCTGGACCACAAACAAAAAATGATTGTTTAACCCAGACAGTACTGTAGGACTACACTGGCTCTCCTGAACTATAGTGGCTCTGGAGCTCAAAGCACTCACCGCAGGGGCTTTCTCTGTCGGTTTTACGCGGGCGAATATCTGAATGGTTTGCTTGACCATCTTTACAGCGGAGTTTTGTAAGAAATAACTTAACTACAGCTATAAAATATTATAACTTTAGCCTCCTGCAGCAGCCAGGGTCCTCCATTACACCCTCCAGCACCCCTCCTTCTGTTTGTAGCGGTTGCTAGGTGAGGAGTCGTGGCGTGGGTAACGTGACCGAAACGTGGCAGATGATTGGCTACAAGAAGCCAACGTGACTCTTCGAAGTCAATGCTTTGAAAAGAGTACCGGTAGTTTGGGGTTCAGTACACTATATGGACAAAAATATTCGGACACGCATGTTAAATATTTAATTCCTGTGTTTCAGTCATGATACGGCGTATAATATCAAGCATACCAATACATTTTGTACAATACCTTGCTTCCAACTTTGTGGACACTGTTTTGGGAAGAACTGGCTCAGTGCAAAAAGGAAGCTTCAAGACATGACTGGATGAGTTTGATGTGGAACAACTTGACACAGAGCCCTGGCGTCAATCACATCCAACACCTTTAGGATAAACTGGAACGGAGTTTGCAAGCCAGGCCTTCTCATCCAACATCAGTGTCTGACCTCATACATGCTCTACCAAATAAATGGCACTAATTCCCACAGAAACTCCAAAATCCAGTGGAAAGGCTTTCAAGAAGAGTGGAAGCTGCTCTAGCTGCAAAGTGAGAAACAACTCCATATTTAAGTCTATGTATTTAAACGCAGTTTCATTAAAGTTAGTGTAATGTCCAGGGGCCCAATACTTTTGACCAGATAATGTATTTCTGCTATATATATATTTCACTTTTGACTGACCTCCACTCACAGCAGTATTTATATTTTAGGATTTATAATTATAGACACTGCCATAATGACTAGCATGAGAAAACATAATAGTCGTACAGTACTGTACAGTAGGAGACTGTACAGGGTACTGTTCTCTTATCCGTCTGACCATTGTGGAAAGAAATGGAGGCTAACACGGATAAATTACATGACAAGTTAAGGAAGACTTTTAAATGACATCAGCGACAGAATATTTGCCTGTGGCCTAAATTTAAAATGTAAGAATGTCCCCCCACGTAAAGAGCATCTCAGGTGTTTGAATGACATCTGATTACTTTTGTGTCAGGGACATCTGATTTGATGCCACTCTGAGTCAGGGGAGAGAGAGCAAGAGAGAGAGAGAGAGAGAGAGAGAGAGCTACAACTGAAATATTGAGTGGAGGAAGAACACACCAATCAAAAGTTATAGTTTTTACCATCAATTCATTTAGTAAAATGCAGTTTTTTTTTGTTAAGCAATGAAAATATGTTGAATGAGCAACATTAAATGAAAATATTTCAAATAAAACATCCATCCATCCATCCATTTTCTACCCCTTTGTCCCACACTTGGTGTAGTGGGGTCAACAAGTTTCCTTTATAACATGGAAAGAATGTGTAACAGTGCATGTCTGACATCCTGGCTCATGGGTGGTGAAACACTGTAAATTCACTGTAATACACAGAAGACTTGTTTTATTTGATATATTCTTATTTAAAGTTGTTCGTTCAGCAACTTTCCAATGATTAATAAGAATAAAAATCTGCAATTTATGAAATAAATGCATAAGTGGTAAAATCCTGTATTGCAAAATCTTTTGAATAGTTCTGTATATCTTCACTGAACACCTGTAGCAGCTCTCTCTCTCTCTCTCTTTCTCTCCCTCTCTCTCTCTCTCTCTCTTGCTCTATAGCTGTCGCTTAATGGACTGTTTAATGCAGCATTCTGTGACTATGGGCACCATATTAAAGGTTAAACTTTTAGGTCACCCAGTGTGATTTGTGAAGAATGGGTGAGATGTGCTGTTGTGCATAGAGTAGTGTGTACAGTAGCTGCAGGTGACTGTAAACATTTAAGAACTGATTAAAGTAGATTTTTGCACAGCCTGCAAAAATATGCACAAATTTAGCTCAGTGAACCAACACGGGCGTAACAACGTCTCAGTACAGCATTCAGCCTGTGTTTTCTTTCACCACAGGGTTAACAATACTAGACAGTAATGTTGTAATAATGTTGATTAACAAAACCACCTTCTGCTTCTGGATAGACTCTATTGTCATTAGTGTTTCACCACCCTGACAAGGCTTGAATTGAGACAGAAACTTTCATTGTGTGTGTGTGTGTGTGTGTGTGTGTGTAATCCTAATTTTACCTTCTATTCCAAAAATAGCTTGCCAGGAAGCTGTAGGCGGTTGTACCAGGAACTGTATCTGTTTTGTTGATGCCCATCATGAAGTAACGCATGGTTTGCCACAGCGGCATTGGGTTTTGCAGTAAATGCACGTGCGTATGTGTGTGTGTGTGTGTGTGTGTGTGTGTGTTTGTGTGTGTATGTGTGTGACCATATCTATCTACAAGTTCAGCATAAAAGTATTGTATGCATGTGTATCCCAGCAAAAAAAAAAAAATTAAATTAGGAGAACGTTCCTGGAATGGCACCTCAACCTCTATTACAAGAATATGTTTATGTTTTCTCAAAATGTGAATATGTTTATGTTTTCTCAAAATGTGAATATGTGAATGTTTTCTCAAAATGTGCTACAGTGTCCCCTTAATGTTCGAATTTGGTGGGA
Source organism: Brachypetersius altus (assembly GCA_037974465.1). NCBI lineage: Eukaryota > Metazoa > Chordata > Actinopteri > Characiformes > Alestidae > Brachypetersius > Brachypetersius altus. Next base: position 41,706,050 of record JBBPDB010000001.1, on the reverse strand, counting down.
ATGTTGACTTTAAATGTTCCTTAAATTTGAAAATCTCCATTTTTACCTTTAAGAAGGATGTTACCTCAACCTTATCAGGACTGTTGTGTGTGTGTGTGTAAACAGTTCTCTCAAGACTCCTTTCTTGCAAAAAATAACCTTTAATAAGCTAGAAGGAAAAAAAACTACACTTCACACCCTGCTGCTTGAATGCCACATAAATGCTAATTGCTCAGAACAAATATTTAAAGCCAGTTCCTTAAAAAGGGGATTGTGGGAACCTAAAATGTGGCAAAATTATATGAAGTTTCACTTCTTGGATAAAACAAGGCTTACAAACTATTAGTTAATAAAAAAAATTATTAATAGTTTATAACATATTTGAACACAGAAGCTGCTGACCAATAGAAATGCTAAAATGAATTGGAAAAAAACGTATATTAGAACTAAATGGTGATTTTGCCTTGTACTGTAAAGCATTGTGAACAGTAAAATTAGACAAAATCAGTAACATAACACTCTTAAGTGTATTGGCGACTCACAGACCATGCTGGCTATAGCTCTGTACACTGCTTCATACTCCTATAAGCTTTTATGTGCTGATGTGTGAATCCTAAGTGGGAGTGGAATGACCTGGATCATAATGCACTTATGTTTGATGTCCAGCTGCAAGAGAAAACCACTGCGCATTCCTGGCCTGAGGAAAGACCCTCGGCCCTGTGCGCCAACCGCAGGAGTGCAGAGCTGCTCTGTGTTGCAACTTTGTGGGTGCTGTGCACTGTGTGGCATGAAGTTATGTGGTGTCTTTGCCATTTAATTTTCACCGGGCATCGAGTATTACGAACTGGAGCGAAGAAAACAATCTATTCAGAACCAGCAAAGCTCATTTATTTTCCCCCAATATAATTATTTTTCTGTACACCATTTTATTGGCCTTGCTTCTCAAATAACTCACCCGTGTGTTTCTGCAGGAGCCTACATCATGAAAACAGCCCACAGCCCAGCTGAAAATGTCTGCTGTGATTGTACACCTTTTCTTTGTGTTCTTTGTGATTCAGTGGAGTGGAATGTCAAGGTACTGTTCCTGAAACATCTTGACTAAAGCAAGCAGGTACATCACATACCAGAGAAGATGACAAACAGTTGTGATGGCACTTTATGACACTTTTCTTTCCAATTTAATCTGTCCCCATTAATGACCATTAGAGGTACATTAGGTTTATACTGTACATATATCTTTGTGTATTATGTATCTTCACTTGTGGACTAACATGCCAGTAAATAAGGACATAAGGAAGCAAAAACTAGAGATAAATGATTTCCATTGAAATTAATGTGGTGAGTGGACCAATATAAACCCAATACTTTCAAAAACTTGACAACATGATTCATGTGCATTCAAATTAAAAACACCTCTCCGTCTCCTATTATGTTGACTAGTAAGAGATATAAGTGTTTGCTATGACAGCATATTGGAGGTGATAGTTAAACGCTTAAATCCATCTATTTGTTAGAATATTTGTTGGCATCTGTATTTCGATCTTAACTGATGGGACTGCTAGAGCTTAATAAGTGCACTCTCAATGTTTAAAAAGGTGGCTAAAAGAACTGGGTGCATGAGAGAACAGAAGCCTCTCATACAGCCATGGGGAAGAACAAACCCGTTTATCCAGCTTGATGTGTCAAGTTCTGTGCTTCTGGTAGCAAACTGGCAAAAACTGAGTTTGATTAACTGGATCTGGCTTCAATTGGTTTTGAAACTGTCTGATCTAAAATTGATATAGTGCTGTTGCTTTTGCTTTTATAAGCTTCTTACTGGCACCACATTCAAGGATTCACAGACTGAGTAAAATGTATAATAGACCTGCATTAAGGCTTTATTGCAATATAAGCCCATTCTCTTAATATCAGACTCATAAATACTGTGTAAGGAATTGCATTAGACATGATTTTTGTTTAATTGTGTTATGGAACACTCCGTACTCTGGAAAAACAAACCCCTTGGACCTGATAGTACAATACATCATTGTAAATCTTCACTGAGGACAGGAAGAAACCTCTGAAGTTGTGGTTTAATCAGTTTGGCAGACCCTCTGAATGGACCTCCCTCTTTCAAAAAGCAGCTCCCTTTGCTCTACTCTGTACACATTTTATATTACAGAGTAGCAGAAACGTACATTTACAAATCCACACATTTTAGAAGTAAGGCTTTTGCTGTGCCAGTGTTGTTTAGGGATGGCCTGTTATTAATTCTTTGGGTTGGTGTCTTCTCTTAAATTGTGGGTGGCCAGTGTTTCCTCATGGTGGCTTGTATGGACAGGCTCTTTCATCTGAACCATGATGACAGAGCTTTTTTTGCATGATGTATGTTGGAAATTGGTCAGTGGGTTTTAACCAACCCGTGGCCTCAGCCTGCGTTCAAAGGAGGGCAGGCCTGCTTTGTGTCCCAGTGAAAGAGACATGTGAGTAACGTGGAAGTCCAAAACATCACTGGGAGGCTTCAGCTGTGTCGCTGAGCAAGTAACGTACTTTGCATGGTTATGTTATTGTGGCATTTCAAAAGAGCTTACAAAATGGATGGGCTTTGCTGAGGATTAGACACTGGGTGTGGGATCAGCACATTCTCCTGCCATTGGAGTTGTATGGAACGTGTAGGCCGTGGGTGTGCACATGTGAGAGAACAAGCAACGAGTAAATTTGCTGTAGCTGAGAGATATTAGCTCCATATCTAATTTGTTTGTGGACCAGTGTAAAACCAGAATTGTTTTCCAAAAACAAATGGGCCAAATTTGGATGGAACCACAATCTTACAAAAATGGAACCACAATCCTACAAAAAAAACTGCAAAATACTTCTTACCACAGAAATCTCTAAGTTATAACTGCCAAAAATGGCTTCGCAACAAAGTACCAATGTTGTTCATTTGTGGTGTACTCTTGTGTTCATATTTATAAGCACATAGTCATAAAGTCACATTATCCCTGTGCATCTGAAGTGGATACATGCACATTAAATATCAAAAACAAATGTAAGGCAAGCCAAATTATGTAATACTGGGTGGATTATACATGGCTCATATTACAAAAATAACCATTTGTAGCTGTAATTCTAACATTTATGCCATACACCACTGATATTGTCCCTAGTGGTCACTTCGAATGGCAAAAATGTGATCATTTGCATTTTCAGTTTAAAGAATACAGCATTTTTAACACATAACATCCGAAGACAGGAGAGCTCACGACTGCTTTAGTGACATTTTCATATTAGCTTATGGAAATACAGCCAAAGCAATCTGTGACATGCGCGCCAAATGCGTGGCCAAAAGTTTGTGATGCATACCATTTCCTTTTATAGTAATGCTTTTACTGATGGATTGCTGGGTTCTGCTGTGTAATGGACATCATATCAGGCCCTCCCATACAGATGGCTCAGTCTCTCTCATGTTCAATCAGAAGAATGCAATGAAAAACACCTGTATAAATATTCTGCTGGCGGCCTGTTTTCTGCCTTTGCGTCTTGTTACGGATTGCCCTCCAATTGTATTAGCAGGTAAACTTCTGATCCAGAAGAACAGTGGCTGCATTCTATATACAGAAGCATTGTAACATTGTATGTGAATATGTTTTGCTCTGGTCCATGCATATGGTCAGAAACCTTTGACTAGACAGGCATCTTTGGACATTTTTCTTTCTGTAAATTTAGTCTCTGCAACATCTGTTTTGGCCACATGTTGTCAGGCTTGTGATGGAGGACTGGAGGTTTCAGTTTAAAAAAGAAACACTATAGAACATGATATGCACCAAACGGTCTTATTTCTGTGGGTTTTGGAGGGAGTGAAAGTGTTTCACCCAGCAGCCCAGCAGCTGAGCAAGGTCTGATTTAGAAAAGCCTCACCGGACTGGGCTAGGCAGGGCTGGGCGGAGCAGGCACCCAGCTGCAGTGGGTGGCTTTGGAGAGCAAGATCCAGAGAGCCTGGAGCACACAGCCCTTCACTAACCACCCTAACTGCTGGGTATAAATAGAGCTGCTTCGGTTAGAAGGCCCACAGACAACGTCTCTCACTCTCTCTCTCTTTGTCTCTCTCTTTCATTCTCTCTCTCTTTCTGCCCTCAGAATGAAGGATTAGGCAGAGTAATTCACAGTGAAGCAGACAGAGCTTAAAGGGGTGTGGAGACAGAGAAAACTTAGGTAATAGAGATAAGAAGATGTAAAGGTTCTACTGGGCATTACATACATTTTGTATTATTATTATTATTATTATTATTATTATTATTATTATTATTATTATTATTATTATTATTATACACACAATTTAAAGGACCCAGCTTAGTTATAAAAACTATTTGAATATTTTTTAAGACAAGTCCCATAGGTTGGTCACGCACATTCTCACTGAGTTTCAGCCTGAACTGCTTTTTAAATGCAACAAAGACAAGATAGCCGATCAGAGCATTTGCAATTATTTAAAGTAATTTGTCAGTCTAAAAGGCACAATAACTTTTCCGTTGATGAATGAGGTACAGAGTTACTGATAAAATGTGCAGCAACAGATGAGCTACAGTCATTTGTAAACCTAACAACATGGCAGCTTGCTGTACGCAAAGTATATGTTGTTAACAACATAAGCAAAATGTTAACATAATCAATAAGACATGATCAAATTGATCTAGCCATGCACAATTACAACAGTCTCTTTTGCCTACTTGGAGTTTCTGCTGGACGAGACCACACAAGTTCTGCCCTGCGCTTTACCTCTCACACCCCTGGCCGGCCACAAAGCTAAAAACCTGCAGCTGGAGGTGCATGGTTTCACTGAAACAGTTGATCAGGACACACTACAGTAAATAAAATGCTTCTGGATCAAAAAAGTCCACACATCTTTTCAATCAAATATAGTATAATGTTGTATAGAATGGAAGTAAGTATATAGATATATCTGTATCAGTGTATGTATGTTTAATGCAAAAGTGCTTCCTGGAAAGAGCTTGAAAACCTTACTGGAGCAAAATAAAACCTGGAGTTGAGCCTTGTCCTATTGAAGGACCATCATACTTTCATATGAATGTGGATCAACTGTTTATATGGAAGACATATATGATAACAAGAAGTTCAAAATGAAGTGTGTGCTTCTACTGAGCATAGAGCATAAGAGATTTCAAATGAAAAGACCAAGAAATGTTTTATGCGAGAACAGTTAACCTTAGAAAAGAGTTATGACTGGATTTCAGCCTCCCACCTGCACTAAAAGACAAGACTGAATAGGAACCAAAGTAGATGTCGAGGACTGAAAGTCAAAAGCGTGAGTCAAGGGCCAGATGTAAGAGCCACTGTAAGAGTGAGACTGGATTTGTCAACTGTTGTAACAAAAAAAAATACATAGTTACACAACTAAAAGAACACTGGACTGATTGAAACTGGTTTAGTTTTCATTACTATGTAGAGACACAGCTTTGGGCCATCAGGTGGTTAAAAAGATTTTGTCTGAATTTGACAAAAATACCTTTGAGTGGTCAAAATATTACTCTTTTTAAGGAGTCAGTCCAAAACTGCTTTATATTTTCTGCTGGTCACTTTCTCTACATCTGTTGGTCAGGCCCATCCCCGCGGTCGATGGCCATAAATTGTAGGGACGCTACAGACATTACAATATGTAAAATTTTCACTCAAGAGCTGGAAGTGAGATCACTGGTTATTCTGTCACACTACCTGTATTTCATGTCTTCATGTAGGATATTTATATGTACTGAATGTTGTCTTGTCTCATCTAGTTGTTTTGTTGCTGTTCTTGTGTTGCACCATGATCCTGGAGGAACATGGTTTCATTTTTACTTTGTACTGTGTGTATATGGCAGAAATGACAAATAAAACCAACTTCACTTCACTTGACTTATATGACTCTCACTACTGTAAAATGAGGATGAAACCGCATTTTTTTGTGGCTTCACTACTGCATATAGTAAAATACTAATTCAAGTTTTGCAATGGGATAAATGCTCTGAAATTTAATAACAGCTGTACTCCAGCTAACATGTAACATAATTAATAATTAACATCAAAACAATGACCTTTTAAGATGTAAACATGTACATACTGAACAGAGGCACTGTTTTGCATCTGTTTTGCTGTTTTGGACCATATTAGAGCTTGACCTATTATCATCCTGGACAGAGTTGATATTCAGATTTTTTTACCATAACCTATTGTCATTTTATTTTAGTTGCCAATGAAGTAAATTAATTTAAAAATGTGCTACATTGGCCCTGATGCATCTGGCTCTGTCTGTCTGACGTCTCCTTTTGAGGTCTAGAGAGATGTTCTGCTCACGGCACTGTTTCAATGGTTACACATCATGAGTAATGGCCTATTAACATTGACTACTGTGCCACAGAGGAATGAGCACAGAGGTTTGCAGATTTGCAGACTGGAGCTCATCAGAGCTGTACTTCAATGGTAAGTTGTTATAAACATCACAGCTTTCTATGCTGAAGTTGCAAAAAGCCCAGTGTCTACGGCTGGCTGAGAGAAATATTACATTACACTGTAAGTAATGGTACAGCACACTAAAACCTCACACACAGCAACATCAGTGTGTGAGAATACAATAATATTCTGAAATTGTGTTGCACTATTATTTATTGTCCATTTCTTAAATTCTCTGTTGTCTTATTTTATTCCTCTGTTGCATCGAGCATGCTAATGACAAAAGAATTTCCCTCGGGATGAAGGAAGTTCTTATCTTATTTTAATGTTCATTCAGATTGGATTTTTGCATCCATAGAGATTGCACTGATGCTTCTGAAATGAATTCCAAATGGAAATCTCCTGAAGTCTGTATTCAGTGACGTATTTTGATTGTCAGTTAAGCAGGTTCTCTGAATAAAGAGCCGGGTATTTCTTTTATAGCTCCGGAAGTTCTTTCAGTGTTTAATTTGGCTGTTTGTGTTCATTTATGTCACTTTATTTCACTGAACTGATCTTGCTTCAATCCTTCAAAGAAAAGCAGTTGTCATAATAACGTAAGCTAATACTGAGCCTCGTAAAACTAACTTGAAAGTGATAGCAAACACCAACAAGTTAATTTGCTGTCCCATGATTTAGTCAGCTGATAAGAAAAACTGTCCCTATAAGTCAGCTGATAAGGCTATAAACTGTCCCTGGGTGTGATTTTGTGTTGCTCCAGAGCAACGTACATCAGTGCTTAAGAATTCCTCGACTGTTTCTTACCTGAAAAACAGCTTAAATCCATGTCAGCTATTTAACCAAGAGACTGCAGTCAGAGCATCTATACAACAACTGTCCAAATAATAATTCGCCAACACCTAAGCTAACAATACATAAGCCCTAGAGAAGAACAACATAAGCCATAGAGAAGTCAAGGGAAATTACGTTTTTTTTAATAGAAATAAGTAAACAGTAGGAAAGGGACATAGTCGACAAAAGATGTCGAAGTTTACTATCTAACGTTTACTAAATTTTACTACCAATGGTTTTTGGTGCTAAATATCAGTTAATTGTCTCCTTCATTACTGATAATCTGTTTTGGTATTAGCCCTCACTATGTACAGACATAGTATAAGCACTAGATAAGACCTTTACAGCTTAAGAATGTGACAGAGAATAATCTCTGATTAAATCTCTGATGAAGCAACTTGCGGTGATGGTATTTCAAAGTGTTCATGATAGAAGTGTCATTTGTGAATGCCATTGCTGGCCTTGAAAGTTGGCACAAGGGGACTTCTCAGCCAGCATTACTTCCTTTGAACTTTTTTCCCACGGAGTTACAGAGGGTGGGGGGGTTACTGAATTTTTTTTTTTCAGGGGCATATCAATGAAGTGAAACCAAAGCAAAACAAAGGTTTTGTGAGTGTGGGATACTAGGGCAATAGCCTTACCTAAAATGGCACTATGACCAGGTGGTTTAGCATGTTAAGGTTCCCCTGCACGTGCCTGGTGAGAGCGGCTTGCAAGTGTTTAGGCCTCATTAACACAGGGACCACAATCCGAAATCTTCCATAGGACAGGAGTGGCATTATTTTGCCCAGTTTAGTTTGAAAATACATTCCATTTGATTTTCAATCATGGAAAAAACATCTTGGTTTCCGCCATGCATGGCCGATTGTGGTGGATTTCATTACAGACTATGTAGCTCTGTGACATGATCGTCTAATTATGCGGTATGTACAATTCACCAAAATCAACACGACTGTTAATGAGGAAGGTTTAGAAAGTAGAGAGAAAAGAAAGACTGAAATGAAGGTGATGCAGTTTGACTGACATTCCCTGACAGTAAGCTAATTCCAGGATGATACAGTAATCATTCAGAATGAAGGCTTCGAAGAAATTTGGGTTTAATCCAATTGGATGAATTATCCTGGATAAAAAAAAGGAACGCTCTCCAGCAGTTTTCAGTATGTCAGTTCTGATGATTTGCCGTCTTCCAAGTGATGGGTAGAGAAATTACGCTACAGCTGACGAGTCCACTGACATAGTTATTATAACCCAGTTCTAAAATGTTTACTGAGCGGTGAAAGACAGAAAAGATCCAAATCCAAATCCCTTGAGCAGTAATACTTTCTATTAGAATCCTCTTTATGACTTCTAATGATGTCCTGAAATGCTTTTCTGGTGTCTGAGTGAATTCGGCTGAAATCGTTCTAGTGACTGAGCTCAAACAGGATCATAGCATCATATTTTTAGCAACAAAAGTGTTTTATGCGAGCACTGTCTAGAAATAGAGCAATAAGCATCAATAGGTGCAATAATGAGACACTGCTGTTTACAATAGCATAATGCTGTACTATGTACTGTTTTCATTACCAAGATCATACACCATTTCTGCTCCCCTCATTTCTGCACTGTAGTAAAACTGTGGCTTTTTCTCGCATTCATTCCATTAGTTACCTTTCCCCTGTTGAATCTTTCTATTGCAGATTTAATAAAATTTCATAATTTCCTTGGCTACCCATGTTTTCTGAGCTGTGGTCAACATTCATGCCCAGAGTTTGCAATTAATGAGGGATTACGTGGTGTGAAAAGATCAAAAAGCCTTGAGTCAGTTTCCTTCATATTTTTGCAGATTACTGGGTGTCTGGGTGTCATTTTGACTTTTATATGAAGCCAAGGCCACAGAAAGCTGACGTGTGATTAGATGTCCTTCTACAAGTGGGGAAAATCTTTCGTAGTTTCTCCTTACACACAGGCTACACTTGCCTGTAATACATTGAGTGACAGAGGACAGAGGATGGTGAAACAATGACTAATGAGGAAATTTTTTGCTTCTTCAGATAAGCCACAAACAGAGTTCCAATGATGTTACACATCTGACTGGTCTGTGTAAGACCAAAAAATTATTTAGTTATTTAAACTTTTTTTTAATTATCTTTTTTTTAATTCAATGTTTTTCTATGTTTTTTTTTCAATAATAGAGAATAACCATTTAAACAGACAAAGAATGATTTAAGCATTTAAAAGGTTATGTTGGTGTTCAGGGCTCTATACAGAACTATTATCTTTACTAAAGAGCTCTTGAAGAATTATTTTAAGGGTGTAAAAGCCAAAGACCCTGCTTTCATACTGAACAGAAATGGTTTTGCTGAGAGTGTAGCAGGTGAACAAAACTATTTAAGCAGTTACAGAAGAACGTAATCTTTTAGTACAACTCTTAGTGTTGATGTAGGAACTGAATTTGGGTTTTTTTTTGGTTCACACATCTAAAATAATAAAAACAAAGAAGTTAAACTCTAAAATGAATCATGTTATGAATGTAACCAGTGCTGGACTGACCATCAGGTGGATCGGTAAATTTGGGCTGCAGAATCCCTTTAGCACCAAATGTGTACAGAGGCTTGCAAAAGTATTCAACCTCCTTTGAAAGTCATAATCATTTTCTGGATTATAAACATTTATGCTGAGAACTCTTTTGTTCATGTATATTTTCAAACAGGTTATTTGTCTACCAACATTAAAAAGATAAAAAATAACGAACATTCCCGGGTTTACACAAATGATAAATTAGAAACTGATAAGTCACAAACGGGACCCTTGTTTGACCATAATTAAACATAACTAGATATTACTTGTGAGTACTTAAATAAGTTCTCTACGGATAAGTTGGGTGGCCTAGTGATTAAGGCATCCGCCCTGCGACCGGAAAGTCCGGGTTTGATCCCCAAGACCGCTAGGCACCGCTGAGGTACCCTGAGCAAGGCACCGTCCTACACACTGCTCCCCGGGCGCCATGTTCCTGGCTGCCCCCTGCTTCACCTGGTGAATGGGTTAAATGCAGAGGAAGAATTTCGTGCTGTTCACACTGTGTGCACTGGTGTGTTCACGTATGACAAATGGTCACTTTCACTACATCAACTTTAAACTAAACAGAAGACATAATTTAGCACTATCCATACTTACGGACAAATCTCGTCCAAGACAACAACGTTTTTAAGGAACACATCAATTTACACTCAACAGCTTGTCTTGGATTCTCTCTCTCTTCTGATTCTCTCCCGGACTTTATACTCTGACAATATTACAAAGCAACCACTAGAGGGAGCTCTAGGGCAGTTTAAGAACTATGTACTCCATTATGTTTTACAAAAAGGCAGAACAATATCCTTACCTATTTTTGCAATTTTTGTCCAAAACACAAGGTGAGATTTTTCTTTTATTTGTACAGCAGATTTATTGTCGCGCAATAAATTTCATTTTTGCAAAAAATAGGCAATATTTTGAGAAAAAACTTTGTGTGGACAGACTTTCTATGTGATTCACACGTGGTGGCTAGGATATTAAGGAATTTTTAGGACGATACAAAAATGCTCATGAAGGTAAGACTATAGCCTTACCTATTTTTGCAATTTTGGTCCAAAATACAAAGTGAGATTTTCCTTTAATTTGTACAGCAATGTATTGTTTGGGGTGTGTTTTAATACTTTGTAGCAATTTTAAGAATAAAAAATTTGCATTTTCTGAGAAATACTCATTGGGTTTCATCTCACAATAAATTTCATTTTTCCAAAAAACGTGCAATATTTTAAGAAAAAACCTTGTGTGTACCCACTTTCTATGTGATTCATATGTGTTGGCCAGGAAATTAAGGAATTCTGAGGACGATACATAAATATTCTATTTTCTGAAAAATGTGCATGTGGTGTCATCTCAGATAAAAGTGCAACATTTTAAATGGAGTCGTGGGTAGCTCCTAAAAGAGTTACAACTCATTGTCAATTCCTGCTAGGTGCTGATCTGTAGTAGAAAGAAAAGTGGAAGCTCCTAATGCTGCAAACAGTGTATGATTCGGCAGCTGCACCATGGCAGACGGAGAAAGGCTCAGAGAGTAGTAACACAGAAGATCATCGGCTGCTCTCTCCCCTCCCTGATGGACATTTACACCTCCCTCAGCGGAGCAAAACAAATCAAGGACACCTCCCACCTGTTTAACCTGTTGCCCTAGACTAACTGGGCAATATTCATAATTGCAATATAGCATTCAATATATAATTTTCAATATTGAAATTTTCAATGGTACTGAAATATCTGTATACTGTGCAAAAACATCACTCTCATTGTCCTACATCCACTACTCACTGGTAAATGATCATCATTACTGAGCAATACATCAACAGTAAGCAATATTCCGCATATTACACTGTATATAAAACATTTTTCGGTTATTTATTTTTTTACATATATATTTTTGAACACCCTGCGATTTTGTTCTCCCACTCTTCTGCCCTCAGCTATGTGACCCTACACAGCCTAGACAGCGAGCTAAACAAAAGATGGTCCAAGAGTCCAAAGGTATCAGTATTTACTTGAACCAATTCTTATTTTGTGAAACTGAAAAAATACAAAAATAAAAAGATACATTTCAATCTATAATGTACTTATTTTCTTATGTTCTTATCTTCTATGCACATTCAAATCATTTAAATTGAATCAGTATTTCCACTGCTCTAACAGCTCACAATACAGTCAAACAAAGTTAGCCAGTACAATACACTGCTGACTTTCTCAGGCTAGCTAGCTAACAACATTTTCTTATTATTCAGCCTCATACACATTACAAACACAAACATAGTTTCATTATCACTTGAAATCGAACTTATTTGGAAGAAGACTGTCCTGTATCAAGCATGTACAGCAATCAACACGAGGAGCATGTCTTCTTTCTCCTACTACCATTTGCACAACGACAAGTAAACTCACTGGCCTAAACATCATACACAATTTGGCCACTAGGTGGCAATATTTCACCATACAACGGGTTATTTTAACTAAAACTGAGGGACAGAATACCCACTTAGAAATCATGGAGGGTTCTGAAATTCACATTGTAGGTGCATTCCCACTGTGAGACAGAATGTAAAAAAAAAAAATCAGGAAATGATATTGAATGATTTGTAAAGAATTTATTTATATTGCACTGCTGCACATAAGTATTTGAACACCTGAGAAAATCTGCGTTAATTTTTGGTACAGAAGCCTTTGTTTGCAATTACAGAGGTCAAACATTTCCTGTAGTTCTTGACCAGGTTTGCACTGCAACAGGGATTTTGGCGCAATCCTCCACACAGATCTCCTCTAGATCGGTCAGGTTCTGTGGCTGGCTCTGTGCAACACGGCGTTTCAGCTCCCTCCTAAGATTTCCGATTGGCTTTAGGTCTGGAGACTGGCTAAGCCACTCCAGAACCTTGATATGCTTCTTTTTGTTGAACGTTGGTTCTCGGTCCCCTCTGTCTGGAGTGTTGGTTTTGTTTCCTCCGTTTGGAGTGTTGGTTCTCGGTCCCCTCTGTCTGGAGTGTTGGTTCTTGGTTCCCTCTGTCTGGAGTGTTGGTTCTCAGTTCCCTGTTTGGAGTGTTGGTTCTCAGTTCCCTCTGTCTGGAGTGTTGGTTCTCGGTTTCCTCCGTTTGGAGTGTTGGTTCTTGGTTCCCTCTGTTTGGAGTGTTGGTTCTCGGTTCCCTCTGTCTGGAGTGTTGGTTCTCGGTCCCCTCTGTCTGGAGTGTTGGTTCTCAGGTCCCTCTGTCTAGAGTGTTGGTTCTTGGTCCCCTCTGTCTGGAGTGTTGGTTCTCAGTTTCCTCCGTTTGGAGTGTTGGTTCTCGGTTTCCTCAGTTTGGAGTGTTGGTTCTCGGTCCCCTCTGTCTGGAGTGTTGGTTCTCGGTTCCCTCTGTCTGGAGTGTTGGTTCTCGGTTCCCTGTTTGGAGTGTTGGTTCTCAGTTCCCTCTGTCTGAAGTGTTGGTTCTCAGTTCCCTGTTTGAAGTGTTGGTTCTCAGTTCCCTGTTTGGAGTGTTGGTTCTCAGGTCCCTCTGGAGTGTTGGTTGTCAGTGTTGGTTGTCAGTTCCCTCTGTCTGGAGTGTTGGTTCTCGGTTCCATGTTTGGAGTGTTGGTTCTCAGTTCCCTCTGTCTGGAGTGTTGGTTCTCGGTTCCCTCTGTCTGGAGTGTTGGTTCTCAGTTCCCTCTGTCTGGAGTGTTGGTTCTCAGTTCCCTCTGTCTGGAATATTGGTTCTCGGTTCCCGGTTTGGAGTATTGGTTCTCAGTTCCCTGTTGGAGTGTTGGTTTTCAGGTCCCTCTGTCTGGAATGTTGGTTGTCAGTGTTGGTTGTCAGTTCCCTCTGTTTGGAGTGTTGGTTCTTGGTTCCCTCTGTTTGGAGTGTTGGTTCTCGGTTCCCTCTATCTGGAGTGTTGGTTCTCAGTTCCCTCTGTTTGGAGTGTTGGTTCTCAGTTCCCTCTGTCTGGAGTGTTGGTTGTCAGTTCCCTCTGTTTGGAGTGTTGGTTCTTGGTTCCCTCTGTTTGGAGTGTTGGTTCTTGGTTCCCTCTTTCTGGAATTAGTTAGACACTTGGAGATTAAGTGGTGGAACGAGGTGTGACACAAAGTCGAGGGATGTTTACCATGATGGACTATTAGTTCTCTGCTGTGTTTGTTTAGACTTCATGTTCTAGATATCCTGTGTTTGGTCTGTTACTTCTCTGTTCCCTCTATTAAGGCAGGCAGCAGAGCAGAGCTGTCCGGACCACCAGGCCAAGCTCTTTAGTGCACCCAGTGAATCTGGATGTAGCTAGGCCCCCATGCAGACAACCTGCCACCCCCAGAGGGTGCTGTCTGTAATCTTAACACACCCAGGAACGCACATAGACTGGTGCACTACAGGGATTTTTTCTAACTTAAACAACAAGAAAAACACTTTAGATGGAAATAATACCACAGACTCTCTGCAGCCTCTCCCACTCCTCCACTCACTGCTCTCTGATTTACTCAGTGTGTTATAGAGTCCTGGCGCCTCCCCCTTCTGGCTCCTCCCCTGATGCCATTCACCTGGCCCTCATCAAGGCAGAAGCCTCATGGCCACATGTTGGCTGCTCTGCTCTCTAGCCACACAAAGTACACTAAAATAATAGTTACATTTTTATATGATACGACATCACATTCTGTTTGATGGTAGAAAGAAAATAAACGATCCCCAACCAAAGTCTTACACACACTAGAATTCAGTTCCATCATCCAGCTCCAAAAAACAATATCATGACTGCACACATCAGATCCTGCACAACCAACACTGATACATTAACAAAACAAATATGAACACTGGTTCCATAAAATATTTTATGTTATAAAATATAAAATTTTAATTAGTCAACAACAGCAATAAACAAACAGGGAAATGGAATAAAATACCATAACATTAATTTCGAGTAACACTAATTCTGCTTGCTTTTCCCCCCAACAAGAATATATAAAAGACAAAATGAAGAACAAACCACAGTGATGCATTTTGGATTATAAATAAATAACCCAAAAATGTACAACAGTCATTAGAAACAGCCTGCTTTACCACACATTTTAAACAGGTACACAAAGGGGGCAAGAGAGACACAAGTTCAATGAGCTTCAGAATATTTTGTGCATGAAATAGTTATTTGTCCTTAAAAATGAGCCTCCTGTGTTTTCTATAGGGATGTCATATGAAGTCATTCTCACGTGAAAAGACCACCCAGAAACATCAAAATAGCAACAGGGTTTAGGACTAACACACCTGTACAGTACAAATATATTTTCATGCAAAATAAACTGCATACAAAGCTCTGCTTAATGTTAGCCGGACAGTTTATATGAGGAAATAATGGCACTGAAAGTGCTTTCATTAAATTTAGTGCTTACAAAGGAGTGAATATGTGATCTGCTTTACAGTTTCCCACATTTACAGCCTTAATCAGACGCTTTTATCCAGAGTAACTTCCATCCCCTACCTACAGGGGGCAGTCTCCCTGGAGCAACTTGGAGTTAAGGGCCTTGCTCAGGAACCCAGGGGTGGTGCTGAAGGTGGGATCCAAACTCATGACCACTTGGTCCAGAGGCAAGTGTCCCACTCACTAGGCAACACCACCCCACAATTAGTTTCGACTAGTTTTATTTCGGAGGGAAAAGAGGTATAGGTGTCACCGCAGCTCTTAGCTGTGTATCCAATGCATTGTGCAATGTCTACTATTACCATTCAACTCTACAGCGTTCACTTACATCAGTTAATCTGCACACAAATAAGGGCCGTAAGGGTTGATTAAATGCTACTGCCATTCATTTACTGGAGATTCTGCTGTCAGAAAGCAGATACACCTACAGCATGGGGACCTGTTTAAACCGGAACTAAATTCCTCACAGAAGACTTGAACATACAGAAGATCAAGACCACTATAAACAAGTTACCAAAATGAGGAACTTCTCCAGAAATTGGAACAGATTCACTGAATTGTACATGGCATCATCTAAATGAGGTGACAAACCTTTTCACAAGCGCGTCCTGAAGGAGTGGAGCTCTTCACACAAAACATTACCAGCAAAGTGTCCATGAAGGCCTTTAAAAATCACAGAAGACTTGTGTCATTGCTGGCCTGCTCAGTGGAGATACTCAGGGGTGGTAAAAGAATGGGGGTGGTCACCTGACAGGCCCCACACTGAACTGTACTCTCTGCGTTTTAGGACCATGGCTGTCAGAAGTTACTTGTGTGCTGTTTCACTCATAGGCCATTTTATACGCAGTCATGACCCCGACAGAACCACCAGTGACTCACAGACTCATTCCCATGTTAGAGTCGCTGCTGTGCTGAGACCAATCCAGTCAAATAGTACCTGTTCACTGGTGGTCCTGTGGGTGTCTAGTCTCTAAAGAACAGATGGACCAGAGATGGACCAGAGTCTTTATCTGTAACCTACAGAGAGAACCTGCGCGGTCAGTGGAGCTGGTAAAATGGACACATTGGAGGTAAATAATGCTTTGAAAAAAGCAGGCAGTGTAAAGAAACTTACATATACAGACATTACAAGTATAACTACAATAACTATACAAATTCATCATCACTGTCATTTCACCATCAATGTACATCAGTTAAAGGATATTTGTTTGAACGTTTTATAATAAAATGGATATAAATTGTCCAACATACTTGTCATGTCAGTTTTTGTTCCTTCTCCTGTAAAGTTTAGAGGTTGTGAAGACAGCAATAATATATTTTCATTGAAAAATATCTGGGCAATGCTTGCTTGGGTCAAAAAGAAGTGATTTCATGAAAAGACACCAGCGGAGAGAACAAACAAAGAACACGAAATTCTGCAACGTCTCACAGACTGTGTGATAGCACCCTCCAGGGGCAGCTACAGATAGACATCCACCATGCTTGGCATGCTCACTGTGTACAGAATCCCTCATTACACCATCACACAGTTTATTATGACAATAACAATATAATAAATATACAGTCAGAAGAATAACAATAACAAAATATTTGCACAGAAGGATCTATACACAAAACTGAGTCTAACTATGTACAACCTACAATAAATACTGCCTGCTGTCCCCAGACGCTTCTCTGCAGTGTCCGCTTTAGTCTCTCGGCCATGTTTTTAACTGTAGCCTGGATTTTGGATCTTGTGGTGAAAGGAAGTGTGTGTGTGAGTGTTTGTGTGAGAGAGTGTGTGTTAGGAGACCAGGCATCCTCCTCATGTCTCTGCTGTGTCCCTCTGGTGCTCGTGGTGTCTCCTGTTGCGAGGTTTGCGCAGCTCCTTCAGTTCCTTGGAGTCCTTCTTCCTGTGGAGGCTGGCAGCGGGGTCATCGCCCTGCTGCCAGTAATCCTGGCAGTACTGGTTGATAAGACCCATCTCAGGCTGGCTCAGGATGGTCAGCAGGTCTTTGTACTGCTCAGCGCTGGGTGTCCAGGCGCTGGTTTGCAGGGGGCCTGAGGGGGCGGGGCCAGGAGTCTCAGTCTGGATGCTGTTGACAGTGCGAGCTGATAACACCACCAGCTGCAGCTTCACCAGCGTGTGCTTAAAGTTCTTTTCTGTGGACGTGCATTGGTAGCTACCTGTGTCCGACAGCTGCAGGGAGCGCAGGAGGAGGCCCTGATCCGCACGCAGGACGCGACCGTCTGAACGGATCTGAGGGAGAGGTGTTAATGAAAATACAGCCATCAGAGCAAAACACTTTTGTACAGTAATACAGTTATAATGCACAAATGAACAAATCTGAGCACAGCACCATCTGCTGGACACCATTAGCACTGCAGTAACTTCTAAAATTAACCACCTTTATAAACAAACCTGTGATTAACCACAGTAATAATAGATTTGTAGTGCTGTGGAAGAGTTCGATACCTCTCTCCTCCGATCACTGTTCTCCTTCTGGAAATGCCATTTGATTGACATGTGGGGAGACCTGGCCTGGCACTCCAGGAAAGCAGTGCTTCCCTCAACTCCGTACTGCACTGACTCCAGAGTGTTTTTATTGGCTGGTAAATAAATAAATCAGAAAACCAATTAAATATTGGTTGCTTTCCTGACTGACTGTAACCTGCGCTGTGTGAGATTCATCGCTCACCGTTGGAGTTGTAGCCTCGACACTGTCTGATGGGGTTTCCATACTTCACATCTTGCCTTCGACTACGCCTGTCAGAGCAGACACACACACATACACACACAAACACACTCATAAGGAACTCTTAACTCATGACCACACACGTGCAGGCAGACACACACACACATCCAAGACAACATGGTAGCTTTCGCTTAGTTTCTCTTATGTGTAATATTACTAAGTGAAATTTTTCTGATGCAACGTGTAATTTTGAGGTGAAGCTATAACTACTGGGCAGAATGTGCAATTTAAAAAATTACTACTGAAGACCAGCAGCACAAAGTGTAAACTCCGGTTGTAAAAGCGAACAGCTGGAGCCCTGAATGGACTAACTTTCTATTTTCCTTACAGTGTGATGATGACGGTGTGATTAAAAAAGATAGTTTAGAGGGCAATGTGTTTTGAACCAAAGTGTGTTGAGAAAAATGTTTGACTTAATTGAATTTAAAAGAGGCATAAACAGTCTGAATAGCTGAAGTCTGTGTGAAATAAAATGATTGATGCTGAAGGACTGTCTTGGTGAAAGACCCATGACACACAGACACACGGACACAGACACAGACACACACACACAGACACACACACACACACACACACACACACACACACACACACACACACACACACACACA
>JBBPDB010000001.1:41602746-41687443 GCA_037974465.1 Brachypetersius altus | reverse complement strand
GTGAATGGGTTAAATGCAGAGGAAGAATTTCGTGCTGTTCACACTGTATGCTGTGGTGTGTTCACGTATGACAAATGTTCACTTTCACTTTTTTTTCACTTTAATAACAGCACCCTTCGTGAGGACCACTTTCTTTGAGGAAAATCACTGCAGAAATGAAGACAGAAGAGCATTTCGCTCATGTGAAAAACAAAATCACTGAAAAGCACAAGGCAGGAAATGGCTACAAAAAATACTGAAGCGTTTGAATGTTCTCTCAAACACAATTGGTCCCACAGCTCCCAGACTCTTGCTATAACAGCCCGTCCCTCAAACTTAAGCATCAGAGCAAGATTTTAGAACTTTTGTCCACAGAGTATAAATATATTAATTCATTTTCTGTAACTGCTTATTATTTCAAACCTTAGCTTGCGACTGTATATCGTAAAGACAACTGTTATTATTTACTGGTATGTGAAACCACAAGTGGCATCTCAGTATAGTCTAGCCCAAATACTGTCAAATAGGCGTGTCCCAATACTTTTGTCCATATCGTGTTTTCAGGTGATAAGCAAGAGGTAGGTGTGATTAATGAAGGGGTAGTTAGTGGAGTTGTAGGCCTAATTGGGAAGTGGGAGAGTGTGAAGTGCCTACCAATTGAAGCACAGGAGGCGGGACACTATTGGCCAATCGCGGCGCGGTGGGCGGGGCCGTTCTGAAAACGGGTGGGAAAACAATAATAAGGCTGTTTGAGTTAAGCTGTGGTCTGTGTGCAGGGCTCAGTCAGGCAGTGTCAGTGTGGAGAGACGCACAGCCCAACATTTACACGCTCACACACCGGGGTGTGAGGGTCTCAGCCCAGACCTGTCAGTGGAGCATCGTAAAGGGATTACTTTCCAGCAGCATGTTTCTCTTGAAGATTAAAACAGACGGTAGGTGTGGAGTGTTTGCTACAGCTTTGGCAGCAGCAGCTGATTCTCCTGATCCTCATTCATTGACATGGTCGCGGTACCTGCCCTTTTACGATGTAAATCCAAGCCTAGTTAAAAGACGCGCCTGCCTTTCATTATTTGTTAGAGTAAATAAGAACAAACCCCTTAAAGCCTCCAGAGTGCTGTGTGCTTTTATTTCCACTTTCGAAACGCACAGCAACTACCCAGAGTAATAATTAGAGGCATATTTAATATTTCTGCTCTATGGCTGATCTGTAGCAGATGCTGATATCATAATATCCATAAATCCAGATCTATGCCTCTATAAACTGAAGGAGTGATTGGGAACACTAAGTGGGGAAACCCATGGCCAGATCTTATTTTCGCATCCGGGTTTATTTGATTATCTTTTGAAGCTGTCTTTATTTGTCTTTTTTTTCGGATCAGCATCAGTTTTTAAATCCACATTTATGTTTGTGGGCGATTATTTATGTTTTTTTGAGATGCCGTTTACGAGAGGGCCGGTAGAGGGCGCTGCTGGTTCCACTCATAGTCAGGTGGGAAAATGACTCTCGCCAGGTCTTTCTTGTTACATTTCTTCTTGTAGTGTTTGGTTTCAGGTTGTGTTGCACACCTGCAGGCATTTCTTCCATTGAGCCTTCGCAAATGGCCTATGTTGCGCTGTTTAGATGCTCTACATGTTACACTAAATCACTTATATTTGTGTTATCTGCTGATTTTAAATCACAAGGATGATTTAAGGGTAGTTCAGCAGAAGTTTGCTGAATTCTTAACCATATTCTAAATATTGCAAAATGACAGAAGGCATATGCATGTGCAGGTAAAGGTGTGATGTCGTTGCTGTGTAAATTCAGTTGCATGCACAGCACACTTTAACACCGGAATGGTGGCACCACTGTATATACATCTGGTAGTTGATCTTAATCATAAGGATGATTAATTGTTGTCCAACAGAAGTGTAACCACCTCTGGGTCACTTCTTAACCACACACTAAACAGTGCCCGGTAAGGGTGTTTTGTCATTGTCGTGTAAAATCGGTTGTATGCACGGCACAATTTAAGGTCAAACACTGTGATGGTGGCACCCCACTGAACATCTGGTAATGTTTTCACTCTGTTCCTCGAGAGATGTGGTTCACAGGTCGTTGGGGAATTTTAAAGCGTCTGACAAGCTCCTAACCTGTTTTCGTCTATGGTTCCCGAGTCCTGCCGAACACCTTCTGGTTTTATGATGTAGACCAAAAATGCAATTAAAATGGCCTTTCTGGTGTTGGGTGCAAAAGTGGATCATGTGCCTTTACAAGGCGATTTTAAAAAAGGGTGGCCTGAGGGATAAAAATGTCATTAGAGTTAAAAAGATTGGAAAGGATTATACTGAATAAATCGTATTTTAATAAGACTGAGCCATGCTCTTAACGTTACTGCCAGAATCGGTGATATTTAAAAAAAAAAAAAAAAAAAGAAGCTTGCTTGGTTTCCACATTGCCAGAACTTCCTATAGGAGGACCTGTTTATTGAGTGTAGCCGAATGCTGTTATGTGCATGTTTAATCTAAATGGCAGAAATGTAAATGACCAGGCTCATACTTTTACAGGCACCCAGTAATTAGGCCACACCACCCTGCAGGACGTTTTATCAAAGACCCCTTAAGGTACTTTTCAAAACCAAACACAGTTTTCATCCAAAACTAACAGCCTGATAGGCTCAAGTGTTTTGCTAATGACCATGCCCATCAGGGCTAGGAGACTGCTGACCAAGCAGGAGGCTGAGAGGCCTGATGAGGGGGGCTGCTGGGAAGTCATACCCACATACATGGGCATCAGGCAGGACACACGCCTGCTGTGTGCCCGGCTTAGGGAGGGGGAAAGAGAGGGCCATTGTTCCTTGGAAGTCGCTGAGGTAAGGCACTCCTGGCCAGATGTTGTGCTTGGCAGCCCTGCTGCCTCACGAGCAGGTAAGGTGAGAAGGCGGGTGAGCTGGCGGGTTGGCTGCTGCTGCTGGTCCGGCGAACCTGGGTCTGTAGGGTTATATGGAGGTGCTGACCCTACATCAACTGATGCGATAAGGGATGGTGATACAAACAAGCTACAAATGAACCTATCCTATCCTATAACCGATCCTTCACTGAAAATCAAGAGGAATGTTGTTGATCCATGCACGCCTATGTAATAGATCCATGCACTGAAATAACGAATGTCATACAGCCACCAACACATCCTGCAGTCTGTGTCATAGGTACAGTGTGCCAGTTTTCTGCTCATATTAACAGTTGATATGCAATAAGTCAGAACAAATAACTTTTTGATCGATCCTGGTTGAAGACAACACAGGGCCCAGGCAGGGGCATCAGAAGCATTTTAATATTAGGGGGACGCATTGTTGAAGTAAATTGTCAATGCATAGACAGGCTGCTCGGTGATATGTGTATTTTTCTATTGGTTAAGTGGAGTGGATTCTTTCACGAAAGTTCCAAGGGTGAACTAATTATTTAAGGTAAATGTAGGGGGGTCCAAACGAATAATTATGAAATGTGAGTGGGACATGTCCCCTTCAGATTGAATGGCGGTGACACCCATGGGCCCAGATTTGCTGGAACTGTTGGTTAAAGTGAGTAGGATTATACAGAACAACACTATGTGTCGTCTAGACAATGTACAGGACAAACTGCTACAGCACAGGCAGAGCAGTGTACGTGAATGTGGGTAGTCTAAAGGATCTCTGTGCAGATGTATTAGCACTACAAACACCTTTTGAAGAATGTAGTATTGTAGAGCTAAGGCTCTAATTGATCTACAAGCAGCCAAATCAATGCTTAATAGTGAGGACCAGATTAACTTTTACTAGTGCTGTGAGACCCACAAGTGTGCTTTGTGAAATTATTCCAGAAGAGAGCTTGTAGAAGATTGCCAGCTCTGTTGCCACTCTGAGTGCCTGCTGTGCAAGTGAAAGAACCCCTTCCTCTTCTTATTAGCTTCTTTTCTCAGCCTCTGTCAGTCTGGCCCATTCACTGCTATCGAGCAGTGCAGCATGGCTTGTCTGAATGGATTTCGCTTGGCGTTGGTCCTCAAAGGTCTGTGAGTAATTGGAAAAGTAGTACAGTGTCTGCACCAGGCTGGTCCAACCACCGGTCCCCCCCATGTTCAGCTGGCCCATTTTGCCGCCAGAGCACTGGAGAGTTGACTGCAGACAGAAAGTAGCGTTTATTAATGGATTCCAAACCTCTCTGCTGAAAACACACTGGGTGTCTTTGTTTTCTTCGCTTCTGCTTGCCTGCTTTACGGCCACGTTTGAGCTGCACAGCTTGCAGGCCGGCAGCTGCTCATGGTGTGTTACTGGTGGAGCTGGCACAGGGAGTGGTCCTGGTATTTAGAATTCTGGCAGGACCTTCTGACATTGCTTGGGTTTATGGGCTTTGTGTGGCACCTTGTAGCGTTTACATAGTAATTCTCACTTTGTCTAGGTAAGCATAACAGGAACATAGGAATCAGTTTATGCTAAACAGAGTAGAACATCTTCAGGACTTATTAAGTAACAAAACTACCCTGCCTCTTACCCAAGCACTATTCTGAACTTTGCTTTTGACACATTTAAAGGCAAAAAATAAAAATTACACAATTGTGCCCTTTCTCCAAACATACACCAGGCGTGTAATCATCCTTGTTGTGCTTCTTTAGTTTTGCTTTTTGCTTCTTAAGTTTGTTTTGCCCAGCTAATGGAAACCAGTTAGCAAAGGAAAGCAATAAGCACACACTGGCCTCAAACCATGTCCAGTACTGAGGGGAACCCTGAGACCCTCTAAGACTATGGATTACTGTACATGTCTGTGATTCACTCTGCAAATACTCTAGTACTGTTCTGATCTCTTTACTGTTTGCTTAGAAACAGTATGGTCACATTCTAAAAACACCCAAGGAAAAAAATCAAACTTGATTTATTTGATTCATTGGTTAGACCTCCACAAATCCGTCTTCTGTCTGTTTTATAAGACTAATAGGAACTGCTGTACGTTAGAATCAGCCACCCATGTTTTGATTTCCTAACAGGTGGGACCAGTTTTAATATGGTAAAATGTCACTCCAAAAACCTGCTTGTTGTCTGTGAAATGTCATGGTTTGCTACTGGTTCAGTAATTTCTATAGAGAGTGACCAAATTAAGGCTTCAGGGAAGGTGCTGCGATCATATTTAGCTATACAGACTTTAGATGAGAAATATATAATCAGCTATATTTTGAACATTTGAACTGTTTTCAAAGGCATTCAGAGTAACTCACTTTCTTCTGTGGGTAGAGGGAAACCTAATCCTCTCACTCAGCTCATAGTGTGGAAATGAGGGCTGGAAGTACCATAATTTTAGTCTGAAATTGTGAAAGTCTGCGTTTGGGTGTATGATTAGATGACCTCTGTGCAGTAAGTGAAAAGCATGTCTGAGTTTCAGAAGTATCTGAGGCATTGGCACACTGTCTTTGTGTCTGGAGGAAGGAGGAGAGATGTCTTGAGGGCTTGATGAATGCACGCTCAGTGGTGTGAACAACAGCTACTAGACATTCCACGGATAACGAGGGACAAATCATGAATGTTGTATTTGTGGTGAGAGTGTGTGGCTTTTCTGGAAGTAGGTGTGGGCTCTCTGTGTCAAGTGTGGATTATGGAGTGTTAATCTCTCAAGATGATGAGCCACAGGCAAAGACTGCTGATGGTAAACATGACCATTTACACCTTATGCAAATGGAAAAATCATAAAATGTTGCCTGGTCTCATTTGTTTTGGAGTATGGTTAAATGTATGACATTATTAGGTGTGAAAAAAGTAAACTGATCCCACATGATGGCCAGTCCTCCAAATGTGGGTGTTTTGGTCTAATTTAGATCCTAACACTTCACTGAAAACTAGTATTCATAAGACCTCATAATACCTGCATAAATCTTTCTCGACAATTGATGTAAACCTACATAAACATTTGTTAGGGTTTGTTCCAACAAGACTTAGTTGTCATAAGGGCTTCTCTTTTTCTCTCATTTTGCTGTAATTTGTTATGACAATTGTTGGAATTCATCTTTGTGTTTATGTGGGTTTGTCAGTTGTCATGAAAGTTTTGTGCATGAGACCCACTGTAATCCTGTGAGAGCGAAGACCAAAACCTAGAAGTCTCATGCTCTCGCAAGCGCGGTGGTGGAACCGTCATGGTTTGTGGCGGTGTTCCTGCGGTAGAACCTGTCTGACCTGCTGTATCAAGAGCCATTAGAGCAGAAAGTATGTTTGCTTTTAGTTTGAACCTGAAGTGCAACTGAGTGAGGCCTTAAACTTTACCTTGTTTATTCGATCATAAATCTGAATGGTCATCTGCACAGATTTCAGTGGCCTAATTGAAGTGTGAAGGGCTCAATTAGTTAATCAAAGAAGGACACAGAACCTTGTCCCACAGAGTCATTTGGAAATGCATTCTGTGGTTCCTTACACCGTTCCAAAGTAAATTCCATCGAATTAAGGAAATGATTCCACCACAGACGTGCATTTACCGTTTATGTTAAGATGGTTTCCTTTCATTAGAATCTTCCAAGGCAGACGCCCATTTGCTAACACTGCTGTGGTTGTGCCTGTCATTCCGTCCTAGCCGTGCTAATAGGGCGAGTCCAAGTTCATAATAAATTTCATGACCTAGGGTGAGCTGAGCTTTATCCTGCCAATGTATTGGGCAGCGTCAGCAGAAGGAAGCTGCATGAGACTGAAGCTGGAGGAAAGTTTGCATGTGTTTTCTTCAGGGCTTTCGTGTCCGACAGCGCTGGATGGCTTCTGGGAAACACCTGAGTGAAGAGGAAGTGCACTATGGAAGGAATGCATTAGTATGCCAACCACAGCTGGCACAGGGTCAGGACTGGCACTGTCCAAACATGTCGAGTTGATTGTCATGGCAGCGCCAGAGTATTGCAGGTTTTTCATTTTCCCTCTTGCTCACTTACACACACACTTTTTGTGGCCCATGTCAGTCTTCAATCTATACTTTACAGTGTTACTTAAACATATTCACCGACCTTGGATACATGAATTCTCTAGAGTTTTAGGACCTGACTGGATTCCTCGTGTTTCCCTTTCAGAAAAAGAAACTCTCCTCCACTTTGTTTCCATATACCTCTCCCTTCATCACCCATCATGGCCTAATTTTCAAACTGCCGTTCATCAAGAACAAGATGTAGCTGCTCAAACGAATGAAAGCCGCTATGTAATCTTATGGTTAATTCATAGCTACGCTCCTCTACCCAGACACCAAATATTATAATAACTGGCTGGAGAGCTATTTTCACTCCCAAGCTGTTCCGTTTTTTCCAGCACTTAAAAACACAATGTTTCATTGTTTTCATCCAGAACCAGTCAAGTGCTGTGTTCATAGCATGGAGAACATTTTCCTGCTGCTCTGCTCTGTGTAGGAAAACAAAAGACTGCTGCCTTGACTACCTGTGAGGTGGCTTGCAAAGCCAGCTTGTGCTGCAAAACCTAGTGGAGGTTGTGATGGAAGTAGGCCACTGTGTTTGTGATGGTGGTAAGCTGATGAAGATATTGACTTATACCATGGCTACGTTGTCTGGATCGCTGTATTCAATGTCAAAGCCTCCAGGCGTACACTTGCAACATTAGGAGCAGGTGCACTTTTGGAAATTGATGGGTTTGTGAATCATTAAGCCTTCACTGGGGATGATTTAGGACCGACAAAATGGCCTGTGTAACTGCTCTTCGTTCGCTTTGCCTAGCCTGATGGGCCTGGCTTCGTCCGTTCTGCTTAACCTGCTCCCCCCAGCCTCTGAACTCAATAAGATGTTTGTTTCAGGCCCCCACAGTCATAGTCAATTAGCTCCCGTCAAAACAGACCACATGACTGGGCATGAAGCTGGAGGGGCGCCCCTTGTCACCCCCCGCTCCCCCCTTGACTAATGTTGCCCCAAGCTACCGAAGGAAAGGCCGAGGTAGAAAGGCTGGACATCTATTTCGTGCACTGCTTGAGCTAAGCACAATGCTGTTCTTTCACTGGGGAACTGAGGCACATATGGAAACATTTTTTTTTTATTTTCCTCCCCTCCAGACCTGAGATTTCCTCTCACCTAAAACTACCCTCCTCGGCTTCCATCATGAAGTTCTGCAGCTGTGCTTTACCTGGAAGATGCTCTTCCCAAGCCCAAAGCATGCCCTTGCTACACTAGTGTTTGTGCAAGACAGTCACTGTCCAGTAGAGCGCATCTTTTTTTTTTTTTTTTTCCTCCTGTTTTTAATTTGAAAATGTCTTCATAACGTTCTCTAAAAGAAATCTTTACAAATGGGCCAGTAGAAATGTATCAAAGTTTCTTGGAAGACAATTTCTTTACTTGAACTTGCATTAAATATGAAGAATGTATATTTACTATAGAAAGCTACAGTACAAGCCTTCTAAGAAATCATGATTTTTCATCCTGACCATGGTTCCAGATGACTGTGGCTGTTTTGATTCATCTTGGTATTAAAGGTGAAAATGTTGCAGGCCGGTCCGTTGTTGGCATGAACAGCAGTGCTTCTGCCATCTATTGCAAACCACACTGCAATATTTAATGTCCTAATACTAGTATTCTGTCAGTATTGTGCAGCCCTATGTGCCCTCAGAGGTGGTGAGGTAGTACATCTGCAGTGTAATCAAACCTCAGACCTAGATGTTCTTAAGCCTGGGGTGCTACAGATGACTTTTAACCCATGTGACAATTTAATTCAGTAGATCACTAGATTTAATATGTGATAGATGGTTAGTAAGGCAGTTAAAGCTCAATTTATCAGTCTTTTACCCTCATAATTCAACTGTTTGCAGTGTTAGAAGAGTCAAGGGGCTTTTTTATTGTGCACATTCCTGTTCCTCACTTCTAATAACATCACATTCGAGTTGAGGAATACTTCTATAAAAGGCAATGTGACACAATTTTAAGAGGCAAAAAGGTTTCAAGATGGAGCCCATAGATTTCAAATGGAGGGACATCCATCATATGGCAGAATACTTAGGAGTTTGGCTGGAGCTTAAGATGGAAAGATGCATGATGGAGAGCAGCTACACACTACACTAAATTTTCTGAAGGCAGTTATTCAGCAGCCTATTCAGCAGCCTGCATTAAATCATCTTTACGCTGTTGTTTGGAATCCTCTGAGATCAGCTGGACTTTGCAACATCAGTGTGACGCTCTGATGCAGTGTAAAGCATTTAGTATTTTTAGGTACAAGTTCTTTCAAAAACAAAATTAAGTTCTAATTAAATGTGACTTTGGATATGTGTACAACAAAATACTGTATGGCACTGTATTTTCATTTCTGCTTTTAGTGTGTTGCCCTTCATCAACTTTTCCCATGTCAGCTGCAGCGGAGAGAGATATGTCTGATCCGGCTCCTTTGTGGGAGTCCAGATGTGTTCAGTAGACTTACGCCCCATTAAGGCCTGGCAGATGGGAAATGGAGGATGAAATGGGTTGTTGCCTCTCAATGACCCCTTTGCTTAAGCGTCCAGGAAACCTGGTGGTATTAAGACACAGCGCCCTTCATGTTAGCATCCAGCAGCATGGACATGTGACATCAGCCTTAGGACAAACAAACAGAGAAGCCAAATGTTAGTAAATTATAGTACATTTGTAGTAAATTATATCTGACACCTTCCTTGAAATGTCTTAATCAGCAAAGTTCAACTGGGAAGTAAAACAAAATGAAAACAGAAGTTTGCAGATGACGGCATGTTCTTTGAATGAAGATCTAAGTGCTGAACAGTCTTACTGGATTCCCCTAGTCCCAGAGATGGATATTTTATGAGCATAGTCACCCTCCCCCAGTGCACGGGGTCCCTGCACTGCCCCGCTCAGCTCACTGTTTATTTGTTTGATTGTGGGAAAATTCTTGAAATGGTCGTGAGAGCCTTTCCCAGGGCTCGGGACTGCAGTGGCCTCAGGTCCTGCTTCTCCCAGCAGCCCCACTGGGTGGCGGGGCGCGGCGCGGCGGGCCGGATCCAGCTCTGTGTACCAAAAGACAGTTCCCTTAAAAGAGCCTCTTCACCACCAGAATCGATGACTTGCCATTACTCGGTCACACGACCAAACATCAAGACAAAGAACTGAAAGGATGGAGAGACTAATGGAAGCCCTCTGGCCTTTCTGTCCCACCACTACAGTGATCTGGCAGAAAGTGCTGCCCCCTTAAAATCTGCTCAGATCAGTGGCCAAGCACAGGGGCCAAGAGGGAGATGGAGATCTCCATGCAGTGTAGAACATTTGGGAACGTCTAAGCACCATGGGTTTACTTTGGCCTCCTCTTCCAGGTCAGGCTTGAAAAGAGGGCAGGATATTGAATGTAAGATATTTAGAGTTTGTGATTTCATTTTGAGCTGCCTTTGCGTTCTGGTTGAAGGATTTGCCCTTTGGCATGGGGAATGGGGCTTTTGTTTTTAGCATCGCTCATGCCTTCAGATTGGTTTTCTTTTGTGAAATTTGATCTTTCAATGATCTGTTTTTTGTCACGTGTAGTGTGGCATTTTGGGGGAATTACAGAGACTCACTTACTGTCAGGTGTATCTTTACTTTCGTGTTGTGTGTTTCAGGTGTTTAGGGGCATTCCATCTCAGGACTATGAATTCGTGAGGTAAAGCATCAAGTAAACTGCACAGGCCATGTGATAGCTTTGCTCAGTGTGTGCGGGTTGGATTTGATATTATCAAGTGTTTGCTTCAGTCGTTTACAGCAAGAGTAGTGTAATCTCTCAAGATAAGTTCAGTCTCACAATGTTCCAGTTTTATGCTTTTCTCACCTTTCTTCTGATGGCATAGATTCAAACAGTTGAGATCATTGCCCCGTTCTCACCTTTTCTGTAATGTGATTAACCTGTAAAAATGAAAATGAAAGCAGTGTTGGGACGTTTGAAACTAGCTGAGGTCCTTTTGTTCATTTTGTATTCCCTTTGTTCACATTGTGTGCAGATTGACTGATCTAGTCTAAATCACATTTGTACACAATGGTGATGGGATTAACCTAAAAACTAACTGCTGCTTTTTCGTTCTCCTTCGATTGTCAAAACACTCTCCCAGAGCACAGTCATCCTAGCCATCATTTGGAAAGCTTTTCAGCTGAGTGACAAACCGCATCATTTGTAGCAACCAAAGCATCTACTTAACCATGAAAGGACTCCCTCTCTGGAAAGTTTATTCAGCAAAACGAGGCCTTTCATTTCAGCTTTCATCCTTGGCGACTTTGCATGGTTTGTGCCTCTTCTACTCTGTTGGTGTGCTCCAAATGGACTGTTGAGTGAAACGCACCATTCGTTTGTGTCGAATGTTTCAGACATTTCCACCTCAGAGAGATGTGGCAGCTGCCATCGCATTTGGCTTTAAATGGCTGTAGCCCTGGGGAATACCAGAATGCTGTGTGGTCTCTCCATTAATGAGTTGTTGTTTTTGTCCAGGTTTCACCTGGGGCTGTCCTTCAAGGAGCATGTTGGCAGATTTTAAGGCGTTTGAAAATGAGCTCTTCCTCCAGATCTGAGTTGTACTTATTAGCTTAATCAAATACTAATTGTGTAAATACCTCATAATTGTGGTATTGACCATCACTATGATATGAATATTTCGAATTATTCTGTAAATGTGCTAAATATACAAATGTATATCTAAACCTTTACAGCACATAGACAGTAAAAATCAGTTTAAGCTGTTTCTCCATTTTTACATGTAAAATATTGAGACCATATTCCAATATTGATGCGGTTAATTCGCCACCCTCAGACTGAAGCATGCACACTTTTGCACCCATGGCATCTCATTTTGTAAACTCTCTTAGCAGCAGACAGGCACACCAAGGTTCATGAAACCAGGACCTTGGTGCATACTGCTTACCTCTCCTTCCTGACGAATAAACACAAAATAATCTGTTCTCTGCATCCAGGAAATAGGGACGTAAACAAGAACCAAGCGCCAGGGTTTAGGCACAAACTGTCCGCCTACGTCTTAGCAACCAAAGGGTCTCCTAGGTGTTGTATATGGTAGCGCGAAACAGGTTATGTGTACGTGTGAGGGATCCAGAGCGCGGGAGAGTGAGTGTGCTTGTGTTTGGTTGTCTAAATGGAAAACAGGTCCACATTCCTTCCAGAAGTGGATGCCTGTTATCCAGTGATGCGCCGTTTGACGAGCTTTTCGGTGAGGCATGTATGAGGGCAGAGGCTGCCGTGACCCGGCCTGAACTGGGCCACATAGCCAGCCATAGTGAAGTATGGCCTGTGTGTAAAAGTGTACAAAAGAATTCGTGAGCTCCTATTAGGCCAAGAGACTGAGTGCCTGATATCACACTGAGAGATTAGAATAAAGGTCATCTCGTCTCTGGTGTCTGCACAGCCTCTTAATATTTATTACTTACTGTAATGAGGTGGGCTGTGGGATAGGTATTATTATACTGCCCTGGATTGAGTGTTTAATATTGCTAAGGACAAAATTTAATTGCAATTAAACAGTATATTTTGCAGACCTGCTAATTAAACTATGCAACGATCGAGTACACATTATTGCTGAAAAATCTGTGTCCCTGACCTGAGCCTGTTGGGATTAGTCTGTATGTGGCATATATAGCTCTGTAATGGGCATCAGTTCCTGTATCACTTCACTCTAATGAGTGGTTATGTGATTGCGGGTTAAAGCAATCATAAAATAACTAGCAGGATTGACCAAATAACCAAATTGCATTATTAATCCCAAATGTACAATTGGTAAGCTTTGCTGTTTACGAAGAGCAAAATGGCTTTGGATAACTTGTAAATGAAGTAACTGATGTATTTTTAATGAGGCTCACATTGTCACCCAGCTCATGGTTATGCTTTGTATAATTCCTCTGTGGTCTCAGGGCTTTCATTGATAAAGATGTGGCTGTCTCTTTAAGACCAGCTCACATCTCTCTCCGCTGGAAGACTAATCTTCTGGTGCAGGGCCCGGTTTCGCGGCCAGGTTGCCCAGGCGACGGGCCGCAGTACATAAACGGGGGAGATGTTTTGGGAGCGGTGGGCTTTGGAGCAGGAAATCTTATGCATTCTTTATCTCCGAGCCGCTGGATGTCAGGCAGCACACGGAGCGAATTCAGCCCGGCATTTCCTCTTTCCAGCTCACCTTCAGCAGAAAGAGGCCTTTGAGAAGAAAGCGTTCAAATTACCCTCTGAAAACAGCCTAACCTCTGAGAGAGAGAAAGGAAGAGAGAGAGAAGAAACTAATGAGAGGGGAAAACTACTCACTGTGTAAAGAAAGATAAAGTGAAGGCGCATAATGAGTGAGGGGAGGAAAATTGAGTTCAGAACCGGTCCAGTTTGACTGAGCTGTAGAGCAAGTCACATTGATGGATAATAATCATTAATGCCACTGACTTTCCTGCTGCTTTTAGTGCAAACGGAGGTCAGTCTAAACAACAGGGGCATGCTCTGTCTAGGCTTAAAGCCAAATAAAGTAAGGCTTGAATCATGCCAGAGCACTCCGCAGGGATCACTGTAATCCATATTCCTAGCCTCACCGTATCTATAGTGCCAGTCTACTGTTATGAATGAGCTTGTAGCAACATTAAGTAGAGGATGTAGACCGTGAGCTGCTGTGAATCATGAACTATTTCTGACATAGACAGATTACCAGAGGATGCAGAAAGACCCCATTTGCAAAGCTGAGACTTTTCCCAGCCATTCATTCTTTAGGCAGTTGATTTTTATCTTTATTATGAGTATCTGAAAACACTTTTTCATTACATGGCTATTTACCAAGACTTGAACACCCATATGATGGCCTCACTGTGAATTTACAGCCACAAGGTCTTGAAGAAAGTGCATATTACCAATGAATAGGGTGCATTCACACATGGCATACACATATATCCCCATCAGCTGCATGTTTATTACAGGATATGCTCAGGTACAGGGTTGTGGTCGCAGCCTCTAACCTC
The DNA here is from genome assembly GCA_037974465.1 of Brachypetersius altus. NCBI lineage: Eukaryota > Metazoa > Chordata > Actinopteri > Characiformes > Alestidae > Brachypetersius > Brachypetersius altus. Next base: position 41,673,570 of record JBBPDB010000001.1, on the reverse strand, counting down.
CCATTCTTACCTTTACTTCCTGCACTTCTTCCCAGCCCACAGTGTAAGGAAGCTGAGTTGATTGCTGGAGGCAACTCACTGGGAGAGAAAGGGACCCCTGCAGTGTGGCCTCTGTCAGAAGTGACATTCCTAAACAGCATAAATCCACCAAAGCTATAGAACCTCCAAAAACTCAGTGGCTTGTGGTGTGGTGAATTTTGTGCATATAGGCCATGTAGAATGTGTATTAATTTCTCATTACTTCATGCATGTCTCCCTTTCCAGCAAGTAAAAATCCTTGTTTTTTCCGGCTTATCTGTGTTTGATCTCTATTTTTATGTCTCCGCTTCCTATTTGTTATTCACTGCAGGGTAGCGTTCAGAGCTGCCGGCAGTGTTGCTTTGGTGAAATCAAAGAACTCCTGCTTTATAGCTAATGGAAATCTGTCAAAAATCTGTCTTTTGTTTCGAAGTTTGTTATGGATGTATCCTATACCTTTTTTTTTTTTTTTTGCATGCACATGCATCATCTGTTTGAATTTATGATAATTCACCTGACGTTTTTTACTGCCTCTGGTGTATGTTTCTCCTCTCCCTTTGCAGACTCTATTTCATGTTGATGTCAGTGAAGAAACAGTAGCCAAAGGTAACCCGCAGTAGGTTCGCCCAGACAAAGTTCTGGTTGAGCGGCCAAATTCAGGCGAGGGGCATTCAGGGCAAACATCAAATGGTGCATTCCAACGCTAAACAAACAGTAGCAATAGAAATTTCAGAGCGGCGCTATTGTTTCAGAGAGGAAGCTCAAACTGCAAACTCAGAACTCCATCTAGAGCTAGGAAGGATACCCATTCAAACGAACAAATCTCGACCTGGCCACTTTCATAAGCAGCCCCTAATGGAAACAATGTGTGTTGATTTGATCATGCATTGTGGCTGCAGTGGATGCAATTGACCTAGATTTATTGTTTGTGTGAGCAAGAGAGAGTTGGTTGTGATGGCTAAAGCTCAACAAGCCAGAAAGGAGGAGAATCAAAAGTGCACAGTGGTCCAGGAATTTAGTTTCAGCTCAACAGTGCAGAACGTTGTCTGCTGTCTCTTACAGTGTTAAGTGTGCAATCCATTCAAATGGGTCTACACGATAAATACGGAGTTTAAGGTGGCTTGATGTCATGACGAGGGGATATCAATGCCTTTTCATACAGTAAATACACAGAGACCTTTTGGTATGATGAGAGTTTTACTGTGGGAAATTTATGGAGATGGTCTTTTTATGGAGCCAAGAGGACCAACAGTGTTTGCGTCCAGAAAGTCTGAAATAAATCCTCTTCCAAAGATGTCAAGTCTCTAGAACAATAACACATGCCTACAGAGGCTTTACACACATTGACAGCCTAATAATTGAACGTTTCTCTTTTACTTTTTGAAGTCAAAACGTGCACAAAAAAAAAAGCCCAACGTGCTCAGAGACAGCAAGATGGCTCAGAACCAAGACTGCTTTGACTTGGAACAAAGGGAAAACCGAGAACTGCCCGGTCTTGCATTTGGTTTGGGAGCTGCTTGTTCATGCCACTTTCACCACACCTCAATCAGTTTGGCATTGATTCAGTCAGTACATGTGTATGTGCACTGATGGGCGGTTCTTCCACAAACAGATTGCTGAGTTTTTTGGGTTTATTTCGCGTTTTGGAAAGCTAAATGTTCGATTCTTTTGGCTGCTGTTCTAGAAAGCTGGAGAAACATTCTGCTTCGCAAAGAAAGATCCGTTTTGCATCTCAAGTAAAGTGACTCAAATGCTGCCATAACATCAGTCTCTGCTACAAAGCAAATACGCTCAGTCCTCTCAGCTGCATAATAAAAATGATCTCCATAAATTTCTCACTGGCGCTGTTCGTTTTACTGTGGGATTTACTCTTGCATTACAGAATGATCCTGGCACTGCAGCAGCTGCAATAGATACTTTGCAAATACGTTGAAAGCTTACAGTAATGGGTGAAGCTTCAGCAATTGAGCTGCAGGGATTATAATGTAAAGTCTTGCAGTTACTGCCCTTATTGTCCTCTGTGTTTTATCTGAGCAAACATTGGAGCTGTGGAGATGTACAGAAAATGGCCATTGGAGTTCTGGGGCTGTTGGTTATATAGAAGCAGTTGGCTGGAAGTTGGCGTGAGTTTAGAGGGGGGTTCCTCTCTCTAGAGTGGAAGAGGAGGAGGGTGAGTGAGGCTGTCCTGAAGCACGGGCTGCTGAGAGTCGCGTGGCGAAGGCCAGCAGGCCCTCGCAGCCACAGCTGCTTCCAATCAGCACTCCCAAAAATAAGCACAAAGAGCTCCCTCATCTCCATCATTGCAGTCCTTCTCTCCCCTCCTCCATCATCCCACCAGCTACTCCCTCGTTCCTCTGCTGCTCCTGGCCATCACTTTTCCTCCTCCGACCCAATCTTTGCCCAGTCTTGCTCAGACTTCCTCAACTTTCTACAGTTTCTGAATTTTGACTGCCTTTTTAGCACAGCATAAATGAATATCAGTTCTAAACACAGTCTGAAGGATAGAGCTTTTACACAGTCAAAAGGTTCAAGCTGGAAAACACTGAGTAAAACAGCACTAAATGCATTGTCTAAGAATTTGCTCTTTTCTATGTGCTGTGAACATCTCCATAAAGTCTATGTTGCATTGATGGCATACTAGATGTTGATGAGGACTCCAAGTATTTGCATAATAACTGACCATTCCTTCTGGTCTACATCAGATCAGCACACGGCTGTCAGCAGGAAAATTCTGTCAGGGTCAGAGGTTCTGGTGCTTGACTTTCCTCCAAGGAATGTGTCCATTGCAAAACCTGATGCTGAAAATTTGCCGAACATCATGTCCTGTGTTGAGAACCATAGTAAATCTGACGGAGTGCTGGACAAGTGGAAGTTGTTGCTGGATGAACTCCCAAAGCCCTGGGTTAAGTGGAGAGACGTCAGCATTTGCTGTTGGTGTGTTCACCAACTATTCTTCTTAGATACTTTTGGAACTGTGCCTTAATTCAGGACCCATTCCATCAGGTACACAAATGACACAGGTAAACTTTTGTTTCACAGTTTCTCTGCCACCCTATCAGTGAAAAGGAACCAGCATAAGACAACTGCAGACTGCATGCTACATAATATTTGTGGTTTTATGAATCCACTGGTGGAATGTTAAAGGATTGGAAACACTAATTGTCCATTGATAAAGCTGTGGACTCTGTCTGTACACCTACAATGTAGATCAATGTGTTCAGTTGCCAGAAAGTTTGGAGTTTACCTCTAAATCTCCCTCATCTGATCAGGCTAATCAAAAATTTGAATCTGGTATGAGTTAAATTTCTAGATTAACACTCTCTAGGGACGTGGATATTCGGTAGTAGAGCTGATGAACATCTATTTTATAAAGTACCACAATAGTCTTAATAGTTTAGTTGTTTACATTAAATTTTTTTGAAACACCATGTTCACTTGCCCAGGGGAAAGGAGCATTTTCTACATAGTGTTTATACACTGAAACAGATACAGATCCCCAGTGTTGGACCTTTTTTGAGAATTCTCAGAGGCTGAAATGAAGACAGAGGAGCAGCATGAGTAGAGTACATCTATTGCAGGTGTATCACTGGTTAATTTCCATGCTTTATCACCTAAAAGTAAGTGTCTAACGTTTCATTCTCAGAGGGTATAGAAATGATAAAGATTAAGTCTATCTTAAAAGAGACATCTTGGTTGATAATACATTTGGAAAGTTGCCATTTTAAGTGAATGTCCCCATTCATATTTTTCACGTGAACTTGATCTGTTTGGTTGCATAGAAGCTGAACTACTGCCAAATTCGTTGTGCGCAGAAGATGTTGAGCTAAGTGTGTTTAAGAACAGATTGCGCTTGTTATCTCCAAAGATAAACAGGAAATAAGTATTTGTTGAATTTTTTGGAGGAGGGAAGCATAGGATTACATTAGATAAAGTCGTTGTACGTGCTGGGGCTTATTCCTCTTCATTAGCGCATGCTGCTGGTCTTCAGCAGTGGAGATTAGGGTAATTAAGGGAGGATTGGTGTGACCCAGATTGAAAACGTTTGCAAAATTTACTAATCTACAACTAATAAGACAATCCTAAATGGTGTTTTGTCCCTTTCTCCTTCATATTGTAAACAAATTACTGTGGTATTCCAGCTGACAACTGTTTATATCTCTGATGCTTCCTAAGCAGAATCTCAGTGTAAACACAAACTTCCTATTTGTGCATGGCCACGTGACCTTAGCAAGTGGGTCCGTGTGGACTGCTGTGCCCACAGGCAACGTCCACAGAGTTCAAAGTGTCTTGCAACAACAGAGTTTAAAGTTCATCCCGCAGGTCACAGAGGTCACCATCTGAGACCTGCACCTGTTTGTGGGGCCTCACGCTACAGCGAAGACGACTTGCAGATGTGGCATCAGAAGGGATGTAGTATGTAATACCTGGGTCTTCATAGACTTCCAGCCCTGAACCTGGATCAACTTTCCACTCGTCTGGTGTCTGAGACCCGAGATCTGCGCTTTATGAACCTATATGCACACAGCTGTGGAGAGTGTGAACACACTGATTTATAGGCTTTGATATGGAGCCTAAAAAAGGACAATTCTACACATGGAACTGTTTAAAGCTCCCAGACCTTGTTAAAGTTCAGGGCCTTCGAGATGGTTCTTTTTGGGTGCCTGTGAAAGAACTGGTGATGAATTGTATGTCTGTAATACTGCTTGACCTGCTCTTTGAGACGGATGCCCTTTATACAAGTAGTAATACCAACTGGAATATAGAAACCATGCAGTTGAACTTCTGGACCGGAGGCATTAGAAATTAGTTTCTGCTTACTGCATCAACAGCACACCTGGAGGCTCTGAACCTACACTTTCTAGATAATAAGGAGAATAAAGAGGAACATACTGCAGCAGAATTTCACAGTGAGCTACATCCAAGTGCAACTTGCTAGCTTCATTAATAAGAGATGATATGGTGCCTTTGAAGTGCTGAGCCTTAATTGTGTCAAGCATATGTGTTTAACTGTAAATGTGGGTGCAAGTCTGGTTTTCTCATTGTCTTCCTCAATTAGGCGGTCTGTACAAATGTTTTGGGGGATGCATTTGGGAGCAGTAGCAGGTTGTGCCATCAGTGCTCAATAAGCTGTAGACAGAATGAATGTCTGATTGGCTATATAGATACCCCCCACAATTAGATCTGGGAGATTTAATAAAGTCTAGAAGGGAGAATGTAATCTGTGCTATTTCAGTCATATGTGCACTGTACACTGTGTGTAAGACAATACTCTGAATGCCTTGTACCACAGTTTCACTTCGAGAGGAACCAAGATTCAAAAAGGGATTATCTCTTGATCTGGCTGACCGCATACCAAAACAAAACTCCGGCTATACCTGTAAAACTAATGCTAGGTAACAATTAAAAAATGTAATCGCGATTAATCTCATTGTTATGCAAAATTAAATTATTAATTCAAAAGTAGTGTATTGCACACTTTTTATAATTAAAGTACTGCTCTATGAACGTGCAATAACATTTAGTTTGTAAACACTTTAAACAAATTAGGAGCTTTTTAACAGCAGTGGTCCCTTTAACACAGTTACACAGTTACAGTTCAAATATTTCTTGTGAAACTTAAACATTAATGTAATCAAGTCAATTTTAAAACCGAAGCCGTTTGGCACTGCAGGTCATTCACGTTTTATCTGGTTTGTTATAGAAAAACACGTTACCCTGAGAGTCCAGAGAACCATTAAAGCAGCTGCAGAGGGGGACCAACTCCATATTAAAGTCTTTGTATCTGAAAGCAGCATCAGTAAAGTCCCTGTTGTTGGGTTATAGTCAGGTGTCCCAATTTTTTATTTTTTTTTTCTCAAACAAAATCTTTTTGACAAAAGACTTGGATATTTACCAATGGAATATTACAGATGCCTCAGAAATTCACTTTCTTTTACACCAGTACCAGTATATTAGATAGCAAAATGCCACTCCCTGAGGATTAGAACAGTGAGCTATTCAGTAAATGCGCTGAAACCAGACTCTGGGTCTGTCTTTAGCCTGACCCTTTTGTTGGTCCTCTCTGTGTGTATGCACCAATTAGAGGTGATTTGGGGGCCCGTAAAGGTTCGTGATGAAGATTGGCAGGTGAAGGTCAAGTCTGTACAACACCAGGGTAGCAGAGGTCCACCTGCCTGCTGTTTTCACACATGCATTGACATAATGACACAAACACACTCTGTCTTGCAGTCAGGCAAGAGTCAACACAAACGCACACACATACACACGCTTTCGGTCTCCTTCTGAGAAAGCGACAGATGCTTCCTCATGCCAGCTTCGCATTATCTCGGAGAAGGAGGCAGATGAATGAGTTTTCAGTTTGCTTTTGCTGTGGCCATCTTTATGGACAGGGCTTTACCCTGAAGAGCCAGTCTGGTGTGCCACATGGCTGAGTGCTTGTGGGGGGAGGTACATGGCTTTTAAGATTAGTCTGTGAATGCCAGTAATTTACTTATTCTGCAGATTGTGGAAAAATCTGCTTCACTACTCATTCTCAGGCATCTCATTTTAATGAGACTGAAGCTTTTCTGCATTGACTGGAAGCTGACTGACTTTTTTTTAACTAAGTATTATTGGCTGCATCCAGAACAGGAGCACGAATCCAGAGTTGTATGCTTCTGGCAGTATTTTTGAGTGTATCCTGCAGGAACTAAGAATACTGACCAGATTTTGGTTCCAATAATTTCTGCCGTCTGCCAGAGGAGCAATTTAGCTTGCTGTGTTACGGGCATTTAAAGGCATGGCATCCAAGACTACTATTACAGAAGGGATCTCTGCCTCTTGTCTTATCTTATTGAGTTTGATTGTCCCAATTGAGTTTGGATATTAATTCTGATAATGATGGCGAAAGAGTGGCACGAGAGGCTGAAAATATTGTTGGCTGTTAGAAGGACCACCCAATAGTGGCTTACTCATAGGCTCCACAGCCATATGCAGATTAAGAACTGCAGCAGGAAGGCTAATGCTGCTAACATTAGACATGGATTTGCTAACAAAACCAGCACAGTTTTACAGTCTTGTAGTACTCTCATCCTCATCATCATGTTGACGTTTATAATAATCCTGATCCTCACAGCAAAGGGCGGCACTTGGTAATTCAGCAGTGATTGCTTCTCGTCACACTATCAAAGCAATAATCTGATTCAAACAATCTCTTACCTTTACTGCAGGCAATCAGGCTAGACATGTTTGGTGTCTGAAATTTGCTCTTGCAGTTTTTCACTGCACCAGTAATCAGTAATGGATGCTTGTACCATCCAATTAATATTGTGTGAACTGCAGGCCTAAATCCTCACGCACTTGCTTCAGACTCTCAGGTTGTTAGCAGTACATTGTTTTGTTTTTTTTTGTCCATTGGCTTCTCAGTCTGACTCATACACACAGACTTTCTCTTCATGCATGATGTTTGGTGTTGGTTGAAGCTCTACTAGAAGAGTAAACAGGGACTGTATAGCTGTCAGGAGTCCTAAGCAGTAATTATATGCAGGGCAATATGAGTTCACTCTGGTGATTTAAACGGTTGTGAGGAGGTCTGGTGTGGTGCAGTCTAAAGAGCTTTTCTCTGTGGTCTCACCCTGGCATTCAGGATGACGGCATGGTGTCGAAGCCGACTGTGTCTGGCCTCTCATTTTCTTTCACTGGAAAGTGCCTGCTATAATAACGATGCGTCAAAACAAAACACACCCTCGACAAGAGAAGACAACTGCTGCCACACAGATTGAACACAATGGACTTTCTCTCATTGTTTTATTCCTGTTTTTATTTGTTTATTTATTAGAAACGAGCAATCAGCTCTTAAACATACTTGTAATTGTTGTCGGCAGTTCAAAACTTTGTCTCAAGCCTTCTCCGTGTGCTGAGACACTAAAGTTGTAGAGGAAAGTGTCAAAGAGGGCGGCATACAGAGTGATGTGGTTTTCATCGAGGCAGGGAAGGAAGAGAAACTGGGAGCTGGAATAATGGATCTGTCCCTAGAGACATGGAAGAATGCATCCAACCATCGTGGTACAGTTTAAATTTCTCAGACTCCTACTTCTAGACAATAGCATGGCAAATTACATTCACCACATGCATTACTGCATGTATTCTCATACTAAATACATTTATGGAGTATCATTTCTGAATGTTTTCTTTGGTTCTATCGAAGGTACTTTTACACAAAGGAACCATTCATTCATACAATATGCTTTGAGCAAACTGTCAAGACATTACAGCAATTGTTAGGTCTGTGAAGGTAATATGTGTTAAGCAAAGACCTATTGCTTTATGTATTGATCTGGACATATTGTTAATTCAAGTCACTGATCCCTAAAAGACAGATGGTAAATGCATAAAGTCCAAACAGCTGCTGTCATCAAATCCCGAAAGGTCAGAAATGACCAAGCCAGCATCCTTCTTTGTGAACATTGCGCACATACTTTTCTTCTATGTTAATGATTTGACTATGTTGCTAAATTGACAAGACGGTTCAAAAGTCCTAGATGCCTGAGGAAATTGTGTAAAGCCATTTATATGGGTAGTACGCATCTGTGTGTTCAAAAAACAATAGAACAAATAAATAAACAGGAACTATGATTTATGATTTGATCTGTGAGTTTGTAAAGTTGAGATTTTCCAAACCGCTCCTTGAGGAAACAGAGTTGTCATCTTTCTAATCACTCTGTCACTAAATAGAAGCTTAAGTACTGCTGGTGGACCTGAACAAATCTATTGGATTGCTTGAGCAAAGGAACTAAACCTGTGGTCTTCTAAATATATTATTTTCTTTATTTATTTGTGCACTTTCTATTTTTTACTAAGACAAAACACACTTGCTGCCCAGGTAAATCTCTGTAAACATGCACATTCCTTGGCTGCCACCTTTGCAGAGTTTGTACATTTCTGCAAAGGCAAAATATGTCGATGTTTTATTTATGGTTCTCTATTTGAAGTAGCTTAATGTACAGCAAAGCTGAAGTTTTGGACCCAAGCTTGCTACAAGTCGCCTAGGGAATGCTGCTTTGGTCCTTGGACTTGTGAACAGTCAGAAAGGTCAGAGGTGATTAAAGATATCCCATCTGGTTTTCTGCTTTCCTGCAACTCCTCTGTTCCCCACATGACCTGGTGTGCACTGTCGCTGTCTGTGGTGGAGGTCAAACAAATCAATCACTGGAATTCCACAGTTTTTGGGCTAAATGTAAAGGATTGGCCTGTAATTATGGCATGTGAAACTGCATTCCTCTCTGTGCTGTTCTTTGTTTGTGTTTGCATTTGATGCATTTTTACATGAGTAGCAAAGACACACCGAGGGAGTCTTGGGTTACTGACCATACCTTCCTGTCTCCATCCACCTACATTTAATCATGATAAGATAATTGCAGTGAGGCTCTTGAGGGGCTGCTGTGGTGACTTATCTGATTTCTTTCCTTGTGGATGTGAGCTGTCTAATGGTTTAAATTGTCCTTGAGGGCTTTGTTGGATCATCTGATTTATATCAACAGCTAATGTGTCCATAAGCATTCGTACCATTTGATAAGCCATCCAGCTGTTGGTTGCACTTGGAGAGTTGAGGGTGAATGAATGGTTGGATTCGATGGGTGTGTGTGGATGTGTCAGCAAGTGTGTATGTGAGGAAGACACTGGACAGGAAAGGAGTTCCTCTGAGTGTTCTATGATCTCCAGCCCATTTCCGTTGCAGCTCTGGGCCCGGGAATGTGCTTGTAGAAGACTGCGGGTGGTTTATGGGATGGGTTAGAGGGAAGTGCAAGCTGTGGAGGGTCACTTCCTTTCATCCTGCTCTCATACCTTGTTGGTTGATGGATATACATGTACACATGCAAATAAAGAATACATACAGTGTTACAATAATATTATATAATGGGTAACAGAAGGTGTTTTTTTTTTTTTTTAGATGTTTATTCAGTATTTTGAATAATGACTTGTAATTTTTTATATGAATAACCTTTTTTCAGATCGCTTCATCCGTCAATAAAGTCAAAGTCGAGTTGTTTAGTGACGTCATCACACAGAGGAATGCTGCAGCCAAAGGTCTCACATCTTTATCCGTGATGTGCTTTTTTTTTCTTATCAGTCAGAGGCTTTTCTGTAATGCTGCTCTGCTCCTCTGGACAGCACGACTCCTTGTAGTGCAGCCTTACTCATGCACGGCCATCCAAAACGGCATCCGCTAGCTAACATAACGCAATTACTTTTATTGTACTTTAACACGGATTTGCAGATTGTGATGGTCACCGTGCTGTTTATGTGGTCTAAAGTGAAGTATCACCATTCATGTGATGTGAGTCTGGTAGGGAATCGAAACACAAGACTACAACAAGAGGAGAGACATGGTAGCAGAGGTAGTAGGTGACAATGTTACGAAGTGACTATAATAAATGGTTCGGTCAAGGAAAGCATGTCTGTGTAAGCCAATCAGAAGCAGAGACTGCATTGTGTACACAAGTGTGCGCACAAGAGGGAAGGGAAAAAAACACACGACTTGTCTTCTCTCAGGAGTTGTCGACTTGTGTCTCTGATGTCAATGCGTAGACAAATCAGCTTTATGTTAATGCCCATATATATATGTATGTGTATAAAAACAACTGAATTTATGTCACTAAAAATGATGGTTCCAAACTTTTTGTGTATATTACTGTTTACAGGTTATGTACTGTGCTCAGAATCGAGAAAGGAAGGGGAGGGAAAGGAAGAGTGAGGGATGAAGGGAAGGGATGGGGGGGAGTAATGTCAACAGCTCCAGTCTCAGCACACTCCGCTGAAATGCGGGCTCTGGTGCAGTATCTCGGAGGGAAGTGGCAGCTCAAGCTCTGCTCTCAAATACTTTATGCGGTCACCAGACAGTGAAGACTGTTCTGTAGGATTGCCTTTGAGAAGAACAGGATACACCATACTTTAGAAGGAACTTTCTGAAAGCTCTGGTTTGGTCTGGGTAGCCATGAATTGGGCAGGATGAGCGATTTTTCAGGGGCTGCTTTCTGAACAAGGTGAGCCTTGCGCGCATTCTGCAATCTGATCACGCTGTTGATGTGTTTGGTTCGTCATGCGTGTAAGACGAGCCGAACTGCGGAGATGCTTGAGAAGAGCATGACTTGGGCACGTTTGCAGTTTGCATACCTTTTAAATAGAGCTGGTCCACTGCTGAAAAGCAGACCAACAAAGTCTTTCTCTTTCAGTATAACAAACATTAAGATCAAAACTGAACATATGAATCTACATATCTGCAAAAGGGCTGTGATCAAGACATGTCTATAAACCTCTGCTTTTGGAAGAACAGGGAAAAAGGAAACTGATGAGTTTACATGGATATGCCAGTTACATAGTTTTATATAGACGAAAGTTGACTTCCATGTACTTCATCGTATTTGTGATTTTACTAAATTGTACACTGGTGCATAGATGATGCAGTTTGTTTAGAAATTAGCAATTTTATAGCATGCAAGTATGTAGAACTTCATATATATGTTCCACCATATTTGAAATGCTACAAGATAAAATGCCCAAATCTTCTCATTGGGTCGCTGGTACAGTTTCAGAAGCTGTTTAAATGGCAGATGCAAGCTGTTGATCAGATGTGTCAGTCTCTTGGGCGCTACAAGTTTGTCCGTGGTCTGCGGTAACACTGCAAATGGAGCATTGCTATCCAAATGGGAATTCTGGGATGCTTATTTGAGCCGAAGGGGATTAAAGAATGTTAGGAATTGTGGGTGTGATGGGTATGACTCTGGGAGAGGGATTATTTTAGAATGATGCCATGCCCTTTTAGCTGGTAGGGTTTGCTCTGGGAGTTGGTTTATCCCCTTAGGATCTAAAACTCCACTGGTCTGTGATCCCCTCCGCTGAGACCCCACCGCTGAATAAAAAGACCACTGATCGTTGAAAGATAACTATCTGCCCCTTCCTGCTCTTGGGACATGACTTGTGCCAAGGTGTTTTGCTGTTATACTGACTACTTGGGAAGCAAATTGGCCAGGGGGTGCCCATGAGAGTAATATAATTGGAATCCTCATGCTTACATTTGCTCATCTGTCTGAATTTCAGCCTTTTGGCATTATACGGGAAACCTCGTAATGGGAGTTTGCTCAGTATGGTTAGGCTTTTAGATCTCTGGTGGGGGAAGTCTGGTCTCTCTAATTAATTAGTAACTGTATTTGATTCATAATTAGAGTTCTAAAAATGTCAGGACAACTCAGTAATACCTTTTATTTGCTTGGATGGCTTATCAATGTAGCTATTATAATGTTTGTGCCCCATGTGAGGAAACATCTTGGCTTTATTGTATGTACATTAGTGTTTAGGCCCATTATCTTGCCCATGGTGATCTGGAGAGCCACCAAAGTTGCATCTTTGGGTTTCCTTTGTCAGATCTCCTCTCCTTCTCATCCACAGTGGTCATAAGGAATGAAAGCATGTGCTGTCTTTCATGTGCACTCTTTTACACAGCTATGAGGAATATGTAAAGGCCAGTAATGAAAGATAAGCAAGGGCCCAAAGTCACAGCTGCCTGCTTTGACATGTTCTGTCTTTCTGCATTGCATATATTATGGATATATGAACTGCAAAACTTTAGCTAAGAGAGCAAGAGGCCACTTTAGCAAGGAGCAAACTTCATACTGTAGTTCAAGAGCATCATCATTGAATGCACCAGTCATTGATCAAGTTATATTTGGGTTGTAACTCGACAGTGTGAGTGGCTAGTGTATCTCCTCCTAACATTAGGTAAAGAGAGGCTAATTTGTATGTTGTATTTGAAGAATGTATGAAAATAGATGGTGTACCCTGTGGCATAATGTCTCAGGAAATGCTTAAGGCTTGACAATCATTGACAATCATTGATATTCATGCTGACCTCATCTGGAAGTCCCCAAACGAGTCTGAAAAAAGGCCCTCATTGTCCCAGTGACACGGTTTTGAGGATAATAATGTATAAGCTTATCAATGTGTTGTACAGTGCGGTCAGTTCTGGGAAGAGCTTTGCTGGGGCTATTTTAAAGGCCGTCTTTGCAGCGGCCAGTCTATGTAGTGGACATTCCAGCCATTATCCACAATCTTGCAAACCTGTGTCCTTCAGTGTGCAGCTGCTGCCCTTTGACCTTGTAAAGACATAAAGCAATTGAATACTGCACAGTTCTAAAGTGCCACGGCTGCTCACTGTCTGGGACTTCTATGTACTAAGCCTCAGATGACCAGGCCGAGAAGCGGAAATCCTTTACAACTAGCCAGAAGAGCCGGTCTGTATCAACCCGTCACCGCCCTTGGTAAGCGGACATGACACATGCCTACACCAAGTAGTAGCAAAAGGAGGTGGTGTGGTTCTTTTAGTCTTTAAAAGCTTAGAAATCTCACTAATAGCTGCTGTTGAGTCATTGTTTGGGTTATATTTCAACTGCAAGTGAGGCCTTCGGCTTTCTTCAAGGTAAGCTGTAACCAAGGATTAAAGTTCACGGTTTAAGCAAGGGTATCTTTGTTCTTGCACTGTCAGTATAAACCACATGCTTAGGTTTCATGTTCCTCTGACAGTATTGCACCCACATTCAGCCATGTGACAACAAACAGGGCCTCAGCGTTCTTCAAGACTCGAAAGTGTGCCTCCAATAGGCAGATAAAGAAAACAATTTGATTCCCCCACAGAGGGGATACTCTGAGATCTGACAGGGGGCGATGAGGGCTATCAGGTTTCCACCAAAGCCCTGATGATACATGGGAATGTACAGAGAAGGGCTCAGGGAATGTAGAAGCTAGTGTCCTTTTTATATATCGGCTATATGCTATTTGCAGTTCTCTTAGCAACAGCTATATCTGCCTGCTAGAAAGTGGGTCAGTAGTACTACGCATTTGAAACGTTGCCGAATTCCACCCATACTGTAAACAGCAGCTCGATCCAGGTTTGTCATGGTTCTAACAATGACTTGTTCCTTGTGGCACACTCGATCACTGTGGAAACTAGAAATGAAGAGAGAAGCTTGCTGGACTGAATTGACTGCTTTTATTTATTTAATTTTTTATGGCTTTTGATGGTGGGGGGGAATACTTTGAGAGCTTTGACATTTGCCCAAATGAAAGGGTTAATAATTACCGTTGAAACAAGTGTCCTAGTTGGGGCAGAGGCTGGTTAAGCACGTTTTGTGCAATGTTTAACTCCAAAGTGTGCGCTCCTCTGTTGTCCAGTAAATCAGGGGCTGTCTCTGGAGTTTCACCTGCTCTGACTCTGAAGCTTGTGTTGCTTTTTAGAACATAAATCCGTCATGTCCTTGACCTCAGCCTCTGACATTTGTTAAAGGATGAGGATAACCTGTCAAATGCCATTATAAACACCACCATAGACTTGAGTTATTAAAATCATGTGTTTTAATCGTGAGAATTTCTGTCAAAGCGAAAGAAAGCAACAGACTTTCTCTTTTTTTTTTTCTTCTACCAACTATTTGGCTTGCATGCAGACTGAAATTGAGTTCTGGGCCCTGCAGCAGATGTGGACATGGCTTTAATTTTTATGAGAGAATGAGAGAATGAAATGGCTTTTATCAACATCCCTTGTGAATCCCCACTTTCCTTAGATTTAACCGAAATATTTACCCTCGCCGAGAGAGCAGCATTAACACGACCCAGCACTCACATTAGCTGATGGTTAGGAATGGTGTGTATGTGTGTATGTGTGTGTGTACACGCATGCTGTGGTAGTTGATGTTGTACAACATGCTGTGCATTTCTTTTCTTTTTTTTTTTTTTTCAAGCTTCAGTGGTGCTGTCCATGAAGCGTAGAGTCATTTGATCAAGTAGGGCGCAACGTTAAGAGCGCCTTCAAAGGCTGGCTGTAAAGGAGATGACTGACTATAGAGGAAGGTAATGGCAGGAAAACCAACATGGAAAGCCGGCCAGAGAGCATAAACTACCACTGATGGACACGAACACTGTTATATAAGATCAGCCCAGCTGCTACTGGGCTGATGCTCCATCCCAATGTGTTCGAGTTAAAAGTAGGTCCAGACTAGATGTGACTAGTCCGGGCTGTTGGGAATCAATCATGCTGAGCCTTACATAGATACATAAACAACATGAAATCACGAACACATTAGAGTTAGATTAGAGTCAAATAAAAAGTGAGTCAAACTCTACCACTCTCTATTAATGTCTATTAGGCTTGAAGTGGGTTGGTTTAATTACTAGGCTTCGTAATTGTACTGCAAAGACAATGGAGTAACTAAACTTAATCTCATCTACACAGACTCCAGTCTACAATGTTGGTGTCTAAATGACCTTGACCAGCACAGACGTCGACCAACAGGACAACTTTGTCTTGTTGGTCGACGTCCTTGCATGAAGGAGAGGTTTAATGGACAGAATTACTATGGAAAACCATTCAACTCACTGCAGCAATGGATGGGCTCAGTTTCTAATGTTATAAACTTCAATCACAGCACTGTAGGCTTCATCTGTCTTTATTACCAGTATATCTTGCCAGCATGACACCATGTCTTCATGCTCAATAAACTGGCATGCTAAAAGGGCATTAAAATTCTTTGACTAATGTGTAGACTGTGTTACTTTTTCAAAAATGTTGACCCACCTAGAGACAGTGAGCTTATGACTACAATTTTATATTGTTTATATTTCGCTGTGATGTACTTATTAAACATTGATAAAACAAAAGAAAAAGCATACAATTCATTTACGAGATCCAATTGCCTATATAGCCAATGAATACCTTTACCAAGTATGACAGATGCATTTTTAAGTATATGATGTAGCACATAAAACCTCAGTCATATGCAAATAGTGCTTTTGCCAGAACCATATTGGGTAGATATGTCCTGTGCTATTAGATGAAGTAATGCTGTTGCACTTGGCTGCTGGGTGCATGGTTGTGCTAGCCTCAGTTATGTAATTATGAAATTTCCGCAGACTTAAACCTTGACCTGGTCTCCCTTCTCGAAGTGAACGCTGGCAGTTTCAGAAGACTCCTTGGCTCGGGACTGCATGGCGAAATATTTAAACACTCGCTCATCAGAGGCGTTCCCTCCCGTTTCTGTCCATGCCTTATCTGATGAAGGGATGAAGAGGAAGTCATTTGGAGAGGCTGCAGTGAGAGGAGAGATGAGGGCTGGGCTTGTCATTCCTAACAACCCTGCTCATCCTTTTTGGAGCACGTAGGCACATTCATCCCCAGCCAGCCTCAAATCTCAATTAGAATTAAAGTGACAAGATTTTTGAGTTTTTGGACATAAATCATGATGACTTATCACAATGTAGAAGTTGCTGGAAATTTCAAATTATGTACAAAAATATATAAACCATGGAGAAGCAAAGATTTGCTCAGATAGCAACAAAATCATTTTTTTCAGATGTGAACATTCTTTATAAATTACAAATATAAATTACATATTCTAATATTTCAAATTTGTTGTGGTGGAATCTCCGCTCACTTGTATTTTACTCCCAGTAATTGCTGAGTGTCCAGTTTGTAAACTACATGCTCAGGTTCACGTCCAGAGTCCTGGTTGACTGGTTCTCTCTGAATGCCTTTTGTCTCTTTTGTGTCATCCCACATAAGCACGCGTGTCTGTGTTCTCCAGGCCTCCACTCTGGCAGCCGTGTTAAAGAAACAGTTGTCGCCAAATGAGCACGGAATGTGCCTCCTGAAAATGTGGCGTGAAATTACGCTGGTGTCTCTATTACAAGGTTAGCGATGACCATTTATCAATTGAAACTATAAATCAGTTATTGCTGTTTTTAAGGGGGTGGGGTAAGGTGTGCGGGGGATGGTGGTAGGGAAAGGGGGAAGCTAGAGGATGCGGTAATGAGTTAGGAATGTGCATGTGTGTGGTTAAGTGGAGCGAATGGAAGAGATCGCAGGCCATGTTTACATCCATTTGTCTATCACAGCAATTTGTATTTACATTAGTATTGTGTGTGTGTGTGTGTGTGTGTGTGTGTTAGTCATAAAGCGGTGATCTGCACTCTGCTGGTTCATTGGCCCATTATTGTCCGAAAGAAGTTTGTCACTAAAAATTATCCAGATAACCAAAGAAACGATGTCCAGCCTAATAAGGAAGGTGGGACTTTTGCCCTGTTACATACTATTGACATAACCATGTCATAAACATGTCATGCCAGGTGTCAGGATGGGTTATGCTAGCTGGTGGCCTAGTGGTTAGGCCAATTGCCCTGCAATCAGGAAGTCGTGGGTTCGATTCCCAAGACTGCTAAGCACTTCTGAGGTACCGTCCTCACACACTGTTCCCCAGACACTGTGTTACTGGCTGCCCACCGCACTTTCACTTGGTGAATGGGTTAAATGCAGAGAGAGAATTTTGTGCTGTTTACACTGTGCTGTGGTGTGTTCATGTATGACAGAATGGTCAACTTCACTTTCACTAATGTAACTGTTGTATTACCATCACTTAGTTGTTACATTAACCCAGCATGTGACCTAAACTGTTCTCACAGGTCCCACATTATTTTATGTATGACAATGTGCTCATTAATATACATGTAACCCCCTTTACATACTTATACAGGGATTAATCTTAATACTCATTATTCAGTAACTAAAATAATTAATTTGGTATAAAACAATCAGTTTTATATACACAGTGATTTATATAAGGAATGTAATCCTGTATTTGTTAAAAATACATGCTTTTAGCACAGCACCAAAAAACAACCTTAGTTTAATTCTTAGATATACTAAGCGTCATCTAAAAATGAATGATGGCTTATTTGGTATGGAAAACCACACAAATATCATACTTGAACCACAGGGGAAGCAATAAAATGCAAGGATATAGGCTCTATAAAGAAGTAATTATAATCTGATTACGCCTGTTTATTTAACATTCGTCATCAGATTGCGTCATCTGTATTACATGTAGTCCATTACTACCTGACACTGTGTAGAAGTTATTTACTTATGAGAGTGAGAAATGGAAATGTGGGGCCTTACTGAGGGGGAATACACCTACATTTCCATGTGTATTCAGCTCTGCAGATTTACAGATTGTGGCATGAAAGCAGAAGAGAACTACCCTCTGTGTTCACTGTTGGCTCTTAGCTTTCTCATTTAAATGAGCCTGTACAGGATATGAATGCTAACCGTTTGCATGCTGTAAACAGTGGGCTTCCCAGGCTTGTTAATGGTGGGTGGGCTGGAGACGAAGGGCTGACTGAGTGAAAGAGAGCTTTGAGGCCTGAGGCACGGGTGTGAGGGGCGGTTAGGGGTAGGTTTCTCATGCTGCCCATGGCCATAGGGCAAGGGTCCCGCGGAGGGGACGTCTGGAGCATGGCTGCATTCATATGCTCTGTGTGTGTATGTGTGTGTGTCAGGCTCATACTTACAGCAGCCACGCACAAAAGCATGTGCTCAAAACACAGCTGAGTGCACACAAACCATGTACCATCAATATCACTCATGAGGAGGTGGCAGGGGGAGTCCAAATCAATCTTGTTTATTCACAGTGCACCAACATACACAAACATGCAGTTATCCGTACTGACAGCAGCTACAGCTGATATGCATGATGCATTGTTTTTCCACACTGTGGACTTCAGCATACTGATATAGTGCTGCATGCTAGTGTGTATTGCACTGGTAAATCAATATTGGAGATGAAGACAAAAACTGAACCGCACTAGAGGCTTCAAAGCCTCGTCTCGACTGGTACTACTAAATTTAAAACCGAACCCCAGTGTCCTCATGAATGTTTGAATATGTGGATTTACAGATTTACCTGCTTACTATCTTCTGTAACTAGGCTGAGTGACTGAACATGTCCTGCTGGGAGAAACTGGTATTTTACACATCTGTAACAGTGTTTATCAATGTAGTTTTGTGGAATCGCTGATTGCACTTGACCGAGAACAGCTGTTTCAGTTGTTATTCTCTAGGCTTTGCTACCTTCAGAAATGCTTAACACATTTTGGGGGAAGTTGCACAAGGGGGAAAGATCTCTCTTGCCCTTTCCATCAACCCAGCACGTCTCTCCCATCACCCATGGTTTCACTGAGGGGCACATTCACCCTCTCTTCAAGACAGAAAATGAATTATATTAATTATGTATTGATGCATATATAAAAATGTCATTCATTAAACCCAAGTCCAACCTGAGCCTGAAATTGGTGTAAACCTGGCACCAAATCCTGATGAGGCTTCCTACACTGTAATTATTTTGAGTAACACAACCAGTAATTGATGGGGAAGGGTGGGGGTTCGATGTAGATTTGCTAGTTCATAAGCATCAGAATGGTATGAGGTCATATCTGGGTCTATTTATGAAACATTCAGGACTGAAGCCTCAGACGCTCAAGCCTGATGACACTCCTGATCTTGTCAGCAGTGGTTCAAAGGTGGTCCTTTTCACTGATGGGTGACCTAGACGGTGGGTGACCAATTAACTGTTTGACTCTGGGTTGCTGGGCCAACAACAGCACTTGTTTACCTTCTGAGAACACCCAGTGGCATAATACCCAAAGTAAGTTTATGTTCAACGTGTGCCTGACAAATAGGCCGCTTCGCTCGTTTGTGCCCCAAGAGGTTTTATTTGTTCAAACTGTATTTATTTTCTGGAACGTCATTCTTTGTTTTATTAGTGTGTGTTTATGTTTCTGGGGCTTCAGCATTAGAGAAACCAATAAAAAAAGAAAATGAAAAGATTCCATTTGGCAGTGGGGAATGCCAGAGATTCCTGTAAACCCCCAGTGACTGCAGCGAAGGCATGAATTTGAGAGAAACGGAGAGAAGGGAGGGATTGGGTTCAGCTGCATTTATATTCAAGTAAAGCCCAGCTGTGTGTAATAGATTAGATATGGAGAGACATGCTTGAAATGAGGCAAAAAAAAAAGATGGACGTGTAGAAAGGATTTGTGTGGGAAAGAGAGGGATATGCTTGTCTCATCGTGAGGGAGAGCGAGAGATAGAACGAGAGCGAAGGGACAGATGAACGCTCCTCCAGAATGGAGGCTGTGTGTGTGACTGTGATGTAGAGAAACATGGAGAAAATGGATGGATGGATTCAAAGAAGGGGCGTGTTTGTGGAGCTTAAGAGCGTGTATGAGATGCAGTCTCTCACTTCCCTACTCCCTCCCTCCCTCACTCGCTCTCTCACTCCCGCCCTCTCTCTTCTCCTCCACTGACCTACTTCCAGCAGGCTCGCAGGATGAAGGGATGAGACAGCACACTGAATGTGAAGTGGCAAAAGCTTGCTCTCTCTCTCTCTCTCTCTCTCTCGCTCTCTCTCTCTGTCTCTCTCGGTCTCTGTCTCTCTGTCTCTCTCGGTCTCTGTCTCTCTCTCTCTTTCTCGTTCTCTGTCTCTCTCTGTCTCTGTCTCTCTCTCTCTCTCTCTCTTTGTCTCTCTCTGTCTCTCTCTTCCCTTCCTTCTCTGTGCCTGTTTTTCTGTCTGCACCGCTGCTCTTTGGAGCACGCACAGAGCCGCCAACATGCTCTGCCTCCAGGCGTGTGTGTGTGTGTGTGTGTGTGTGTGTGTGTGTGTAAGAGAGAGCTTGTATGAGTGCAGCCAGTATTACAGAGGCTGATTTAGTATGCATTAGCTTCTATGCATGACTATTCTTTCGTCCTGTGTGTTTTAGAAGCTTTTCTCTGTTCGTTACTGTCCTCCTCTGTGTTCTTCGGTGTCATCCTGTCATTGATTTTTCACCTTTAATTAGGGATCCGTTTCCCCTCGCCTTAGCCAGAGGACACACCTCTGCGCTCCTCTGCATGGCATACACAATCAGCTGCTGCAAAGCACATCTGCAGAGTAGCTGGGGCGGCACGTGAATGCCAACGTTGGGTTGTTCGTAAATAGCAATTCTGTCAGTATCACCTCTTGAAAATCTGACCTGTCAGTTTTAAATCACACTTAATAACTTCACAGCTCTGAGTGAATGAGACCTTGAAACTGACTGTTCTAAAAGTATTATTCCTTCTGCAGTTTGCGAGTGCTATCATTAAAAATGTCGGCAATATCTTTTATGGTGTATGGTAAACTTAAGAAACCACATCACTCACTCCACTTCCTGTAGAGTATTGTAATCTGTCACAAGAACAGGGTGAACAGAGTAAGGCATTACAGTTGTATTTGAAAGTTTGAACACTTCTGTAAAGTTGAGTGTAAACACCCATAAAAGTATGATGGATCACACTCTGGAATGGGTTATCTGTAATCTGTCGACTGAAAGACTGCTCTTAATATTTGGGGTGCCTAAATCTATAAATAGACATGTATAGCAATATGCTTTTGCAAAGTTCACACATGTGGGACTTATAAAGGATTATCCTGTCATGTATGTTGTTTTTTTGTTTGTTTTTTTTAAATGGTTTGTCCAAGCCAAAATAACCACTTTTTTCCCTTCATCATTGTTAATGAAGTGCTGGAGCCCTATCATAAGACGAGAGAAATGAAGAAAAAAATCATTTTGTTCTTAAACTCCTCCCCTCTTCTAAAGTGTGATGGCTCACTGGCGTGACGAGGAGATGAAGGGTGATGGTAAAGAGAGGTGAATGTGAGCGCAGTAGCAAGAGGTACATGGACTAGGAGGGAAGATATGATTTAAAAAATCAGAAAAAGCATGAGGCAGAGCTGTACTAATCCAATCACAAAAGCCATTAATAGGTTTTGTTCAAACCATGAGAAGGAATCTCAGGCGTAATAGATGAAGCTGTTAACTAAATTCACAGCTGCGATATAATTATGCAGCCTGGTGCCAGTTGCCACAGGGAATCTAATGGGATGTTATCTCAGTCGAGCTATCCCAGTACACGTCATGTCTGGGTAGAATATTTCCCCCTCTGGTTTCCAAAACAGACACCGCTCCTCTCATAGCACTGGAAGATGAAGATAACCATTTTGGCAAAGGTGTGCCCTACTGCTGTAAAGGGCCCGCATGTGGGCCCACACTTCAGTTCCTTACTCTCATATTAACTTCCTAACCTTTACTGAGTAAATTATAGTGGTTACTGAATCATATTGAGTTTTTAAGAGTTGTACAAGGTATGGAAAGTTCAATGCACTGCAGTTTGGCGAACAATTCAATATTCTGGCTTTCAAGTACTTTTTGATTGATTTAAGTAAGCAAGAGTTTGTTATATTGTACTTTTTGTTTTGTATTGATCAAAGAAACAGAAGTGTTAATTGGGTTGTGAAAATGTTCTCCTTCACCACATTATTTGGATATTGAGCCTGGCTACATTAGATCCAGTTTTGTCGGGCCTGTGATGCAAATATTACATCTGCACAGTGTCATTATATTTTGTATAATGCACTGGTGTCTTTCTTTTGACGACATTCAAAGCTCAATTATGATTTGGATTGTCCCAGTACAGCCAGTAGAAACACTCTTGGTATGAAACATTTGGATACCTTACTGTGTATCAAAATTCTAATATTAGAACAAGCCTAGTAATAATAAGTGAACATTATAATAACTAAATAAGTCATAAGTTAATAATACACCTGCAGTTTAGGAGGTTAAGCCAGATCCTTCAACATTACCAGGGAAAATTTTATAGACACATTTATGGTATTTGGTATGTGCTGGTTAAGTCAACCATCTGTGTATTTTCAGACTAAGTCCGGTGTTTAGCGTTCTCTACAAAACGCGTTGAGAAATGTCACTTTTGGGGTGTGAAAGGATGATGAGTGTGACCTTGCACCTGACCGAGGAAATGTGTGCTGCTTTCTCTTTTCCTGGTTGATTGTATTGTTTGACCAAATGGGGGGAAAGGTGCAAGGATTGAGAGTCCGTGTTAGCAGGAAATATTGATTTTGGTGTAACATCCTCTGTGCTCGACCACACATTCTGGGGTATGCTCCACCCTTTTGAAAAGTTTAAACCCTACATTGGCATGCCTGAGTCATCCATTCTTGTGAATGGACTTCAGAACACCGCTAGATTCACTTCCCATTAGGTAAGCAATCAATGTACCACCACCACCCACTTTTCCACTCTATCATATCTTCCTTTGCACCCATAGTGGTGTGTGTGTGTGTGTGTGTGGTACCTATCCTGCCCCACTTTCCTCGACTGTGTTGGAAGCGAGCCAGGGTGGGTGATAAGTATCCAGTCCCGGGCTTTCAGAATGAGTGTGTGAATGTGTGTATTTTGCCAGAGGGAACATGGAGGCTGAATAGTTTCGTTAAGTGTGTGTAACCTTGCTTGCCAATCTTGTGGACAGCTGGATTGCTTCTTATCAGGAGAGTGTGAAGAGCTATGCAGCAAATAGCAAAACAGATGCCCTCTACATGCGTCAAGGAGAAATCGATGACCGCAACAGCTACACTGGCCCTCAAACTTATTGTATTTCTCCTGCCTGCCACCAAAACCATTCTGACTTGTAAAGGCTGGACTCTGCAAGACTGAATTTGTGCTGTGGTGTCTGGCACCAAGACGTCAATACAAATCCATTAAGACCTGGAAGATGTGGGGTGGGTCCTCCATGTAACTCACTAGTTTGTCCTGAACATCCCACAGATACTTGATTGGACTGAGCTCTAGAGAACCCTTTTGTTATTTTCCCTATCCATTCCTGAAGCAGGCAGGGTATAGAGACCACTGCCATTTAAGGATTACTGCTGTGAAGAAGGGGTGAATGTGGTCTTTAACAATGTTTAGGGACGCGGTACATAAAGTAATATCCATATGAATGTCAGAACCCAAGGTTTCCCAACATCCCCATCACCATTTTTGGTACTAACCACTGCATACTTGGGTGGTGGTGACCTAGTGGGTTGGATAATCGCTTCTGGACCAGGAGGTCATGGGTTCGAATCCTTCAGCATACCACCACTGGGTTCCTGAGCAAGACCCTTAACCCCAAGTTGCTCCAGAGAGGCTGTGATGTTTTCACATGTGACTATAAGGGGCCACTTTACTTGGCTTTCATTTCACCTGTCAGTAGTTTTATTGTTCTTGCTGATTTGGTGTAATTTTACCAGTTTTTCAGTGCAGATTTTTCTTGGTTCATCAGAACAATTTATCCACTTAGGATCCTGCTGTGTGGCGCTTATATCACTGCTGGAACTAACGTTTTGAGCCCAGCTGCATAATTTCAGAGCCTGTACCTCATTTAATGAGAAAGATGGCAGGTGGGGGATATTATTTTTCTCAGTCTGGGCCAAAAACTGTTAGGTGGTCTATGTGCTTGTCTGCACACACTCCTATTACTAGCAGGAGGTTTGTAAAACATGCACTAGGGTGCAGACAAAAGCTGTATTGGCCTTTCATCTGACCTGCTGACTCATCAAAGCTAAGTGAGACTGGACTGATGGAAGCTGGACCAGCATTCCAGGGTCAGAATCGCACTCAGAGCTCGATGCGGAGCTTCCCTGAATCTGCCAGTGCGTCTCCATGGAAACAAAGATTCAGGGAAGTCTCTCTCTGGCGCCCTTCTGTATTTTAAAGCACCCATCTTTGGTGTCTCTGGTTAACAACAGGGGTGTAAATCTCTGACCACATGCTAGATTACAGCTCTATCAAAAATGTTACCATACTTTAGTGTCGGACATGATTCTACTATTTAAAAATATTTTTTTAACGTAATACAATATAACGCAATAAATAAGCAACTGAACATGACTGGAAGCAGTTGAATGTGTCTCTTTGCATTGAAGTAAATATAGATAATTTAAACATAAATCTTAACATATTTGTTTTTAAAGATCCATACATTATTACTCATTTAATACTATTTTTGGTTAATAAGGAATTAATAAGCTTCATATCGCTGCGTCTTGAGGCAGAAAGGAATTTTTATATCATTAACATGCGCTGTTCACTCAGCCTGTCATGCGTTCACATCCGAGCATATCCAACACGTGCAGCAGGGTCATGCACATTCCAAACTCGCAGCACACGAGACTGAAGGCTGCAGTTTTCCCACCGGTGCTGCCATAACCCCGTGTTCGTCTCCCTCACATCTGCAGCAAGCTGAGGGCACTCATAAAGAATTTACCGCTGCACTATTCTTAAAGAAAGCAGTAAAAAATACATTGACTGTGGGGAGCTGTATCAGAAAATGGAGCGTGGACAGGTGTCTTCAATTAACACTTCGACTTAGAAGCAGTAAAAGGGAATCGTTTTAAAGATGAGCATGTGTGAAGCTTTGGCAGGACCGATAATAGATTGTTAATGGACTTTAGAGGACTTAGTTAAAAGTGATATTCCAGTCTGGGATATTTTTGCTGCACAGAGGATTTTGGTAGATGGTACATAAGCATGGAATAAAGAGGCACAAATGCGTAATAGTGAATTTACTGTGTGTGCTTGTAATGCACTTTTAAGTCCCTTTCCCACCGTCTTAAAGCCCTTAGTGTCCTGATTGTGGATGCGCTTGTCAAAGCAAACCAGCTGTAGAAAACACTAGACTCGTTTTTTCTTCCTCTTGTTTATTTCTGGTTCTGGTCAGAGTGTGCTGGGTACGGCTTTTCACTCTCCTACTCCTCCCTTCCTCTGCACACTGGACAGAGAGGCCTTTGTGGCAGCCCAGTTAATGCCTCTGTGCCCAGAGAGGTGCCAGGCTGCTCCCAACTCTGTGCACTCTCAGCCTGCAGCATTGGCCGGCCAGAGATGAGTGTCGATCCATTCAGAGACCAGGCTTCTCTCTGCCAGCACTCAGAAACAGGTGAAGGACGGAAGCTCATTCACAAGACTGAACCCTTTTCTTTCACCACATGATCTCCTTCTGGTGTTTAGACGTTGGGGATAAGGGAGAAAAAAATGCGTCCCGGCTGCCTCAAATTTGAAATACTTTTCTAATGATATAGTTTTCTAAAAAATCATAAGTCTACTCCTAGGGTGAGAGGTTTATATGCCTTTATTACGAGTGAATTTCCTCAATGACCTAAATGAACAGTGTTCTTCAGGCTTCTGTGTTTTTGAAAAACAAGTCCCAGCGGCAAAGCTTCCATGGTCACTTACTGCACATATCTGGAGCCGATTTTATAGTTTGCAAACAAATTCAGGAATGGCGTCACACCAGGAGTCTAGGCATTATGTTCAGTAGATGGATCGTTTGTGCATGTGAGCACCGCTAAAGTTCATAGCAATATTTATTTGGCCACGTTATGTCATGGAGGTCTTTGTGTGCTGCTTGTCTGACTTGATTGGTTCATGCCTGTGGATGTATAGTGTAAATGTTTCCTTTCCAGAAAACAGGTCAGTGAGCCTCACTCCAACCTGAAATAACATCTCCCTTCTTTCTGTCTCTTTCAGATCATGCCCCCTAGATAGCAGACTCGGATCTTTCGCCTTTCTGGCCTTGGCCCCGGCCCCTCCAGACTGGAGAGGATGCCTCCCCGGAAGCGCACACGGCCCGCCCTGGGCTTCCTGTGCTGCTTCGGCAGCAGTGAGCCCCCTGAGATTAACCTGAAGGACAGCGTGCCCCTGCAGCTGCTGGAGTTCAGTGCCCCCATGCCTCCAGAGGAAGAACTGCATGCTCGCTTCTCCGAACTGGTGGTAAGTAGTCCTATTACCCCTCAGTCATGTAAAAATATTCTGTCCAATAACAATTTTTGAGCGATACACAAGCTCTTTATAACACAGAAAGGTAATTGGGTATTTTGTTGCCGTGTTGTTAACCTCAATGCTCTTCTATTTTTCTGTCATTCTTGGTATATATATGCTCGACTTAAAACTGAGAGGAATCAATAGACAATTATCTGAGAATGCAGATATGCAGCTCGTCTTGTCTTTATTTTCCTGCTCTGGATTTAACATTACCCTCCTTAATCACATGTTTCTCTGTCATGTCTATGGGGTTTCAGTGTTCTATTAGCTTGTGTAGTGGTAATCTCTCTTAATTAGTGTCTAAATAGGTTAAAACCACGACATCTTTAGATTGTTTGAGTAATTTGCTGTGACAGTTGCCCCTACCGTTAATCACACCTCTGTTAAACTACGACTGTGTTCTCACAGTCTGCTTGTCGTATTTCGCGCTCATTAGTTCAGAGCAGTTTATGGGCATCATCATCAGGGGTGGAAATGCTGGTTGACTGCTTTGCATTTTGTGATTTGGCTTTGTGCTCCAGGACTTATTCACCCTGTGCATACCTATAGCAGGACTAAATCAGAGGAGGCACAGCGGAGGCAAAACTGACCGCAAAAACTATTTTGACAGTTTAATAGTGCTCAAGTGCTGATTTGTCATTCATTATTACAAAGCATTGTATTTCCGTTTTAAAACTTAAAATGGTCTTGTGGATGTATTTACCCTTTAATCCCTGTCCTCCTTGGCCTAGACCCCCCTAAACTATCAAAATGAAAAGGGTTAATCCGGATAACCATTCCAACACACCATCTGCAAGCCATGAATGTGTCAACAGCCCGTTCAGCTCTCATGCACTCATTTAGATGCATGTAGAAACCAAGTCTGCTGTTACATTAAGTAGGATTTTTGGCCTTTGAGGAGAATGGCAACCTGGACTCAATCAAGGCCTCACGTGTTGTTGACTTCCTCAGGCACTAATTGCAGTCAGTCAATGTTGTGCAAGGGATGGACTATAAATTATGTTTCTGAATGTCTAAATCAAGCACGCCAGCCTCATACCAGAGGTAGCTTAGTCCCACCCTCTCCCTCTTCCAGTTACAGTGAAGCCTGATGCACCAGTCGGGTACGGTGGTTCGCCACACTGTTACATACTGTGCATATATGTGCTCTAGCACCAACTAATTAGCTAATGAATGACTGTCCTTCCTGAGTAAGTGTGTTGGAGCAGGAAAATGTGTAGCGCATTCCCAAGGACCTGAACATTTCATCCAACGTTTCTGTGGATGATTCTTCAGAGAAAAATCTTTGGGAATGACATCCATGAACATTTTTCAAAGAAAACTTGAAAGAACCTATAGGTAGAACCCTTAAGGATCCCGTGACATAGGCCTTCCTTCGCATGAAGGAACTAAAATATATTTGTGCTCCTTTGTTCATTTAAGCACCAAGCAACTGCCATGCTTCACTTGTTCGCAGACCATGATGTCTCTACAGGCAAAAGTGGTCTCTCACTCATAGCATTGACGGTCGATGTAGCTAATTTTTAGGGGTGGGCAAAACATGAGAAAGGGCAGTTACCTTTCCAGATTGGGCCATCTAAACTGTCGTTCTCTCAACGGCAGAGCAGGATGATCAAAGCACTCTTTACACCATCACCATTTCTAGCCACTGCAGGACCACAGGCCGGCTAGGGGAACGCATATTAATGTTAAAAAATCTCAAAGTGAAATGTTCATGCCATGGGACCTTTAAATTAGTATAGAATCTTGAACATTGTGAAGGTCCTTTAAAAAGTTATTCATAATTTATACACCCAGCATGGTTATTTAGGAAAACAAAATTGGCTTTTCTGTGGCATCACTCTGTGAACTCAGTGCTGCACTATTTTTAAAGTATGGCTGTTGGCTGGAACTTGCTTTGTAATTAAACAGCTGACATCATTGATCAAGTGCTCCAACATCTGCTCGTGCTACCATACCCTCTCCAGTTAAAGAGCACACATTTGGATAATTATTCCAATTATATAATGAGTGTTATTCTCGTTTCTGTGCATTGTTTGGACAGGAGCTCCACATGCTGTATTTCAGCGTAAAAAATAAAAAAAAAGTGCTCATTGGTAGGAATCAAATAAAACATGCTGGACATATGGGAGCGCTTAGCCCAAGCACGGCAGCCTCATGCTTGACAAAATGAACCTGCTCGCAGCTTATTTATGGTAAATATCTGGCTTTGGCTGAGGGAAGATACAAATGGCTGGGCCGACAGGGGGATACTTCTCTTCTCCAAAATGTGGATGAAAAGCCAATGCTACTGTCACAGCTAAATGCATGACTAGCCTTCTCTTTTCAAATAGATAAACACATATAGACTAAAGAGTCACTGTTACAGCTCCACATGTCCCTGCTTAACTGCACAAGTCATCCATAGCTCATACCAGGCTACTTTTTATGCAACATGAATACAAGCTAATCTGCTGAATTTAGTTTCCATATCAACAGTTTCAAGCCTTATTTCTGCTATGATAAATATTCCGATGCATGAAGCTGGAATTGCCTTGACAGAACTGGGGCACAGTGGACGGATAAACAATGTTGGTGATTTTGGAAAAACGATACCATTCCTAGCACATTTTTTATGGCCTCATCCCCATAGAAGGCAGGTTCCCTACAGGAGAGTGAGGAATATCAGTTTTCCCTTTTGTTTATTTCCATGCCACAGGTCGCAGATAAGGCATAATAAACCGGCCACTTTGTATGCTGCTTCCCCGCAGTGACCTCAGAATGATTTCATGCAAGGCATGTTGCCATCAATTCCCCATTTGAATTTAGAACCTCTGTTCCTCCTGACGAAGATGATGATTTGTATATTTCATACAGGCTCCATATAATTACGCTGAAAGTTTCCAGAGTCGGAAAACACAGTGTTCCAAGGAAAAATAGTTGGTTTTATGTCAAACCATAGACAGATATGCACTGTGCCACCATTGCGAACTCTAGTGTTGTCCGCATGTGCCCGTAGTCCAGGGTGGCCTAGGCTGGTAGGTCCTCTGTGAAATGTAATGCTGAAAGCTCCCCAAACGAGGCTGGAAGTAATTAGTTGTGTCTGATTGATTGGACCATTTAAAGCAGAGACCACATCACAAATTATGGTCGTTCCAATCAATCACCAATAGGCCTTTGGAGCAGCATATATGCTGCACCATTGTGAACTGTGGATCCTGCAGCTTTGTGATTCAGAGCGGTGGAGAGCGTGCACTCCACATGTAGAAGCAGTGGAAATGCAATTCTTGTTAATTCTGTAACTTGATTTAAAACAATAATATTTTATTGTCAGCCTGGCTTGCCCACACATTCGAATCATTTGAAGTGGGTTGCTGTAAACTCTTGGATGTTTGAGCTCAAATGTGAACATGTGGTGTTTGTCGTGTGGCTTCCATTTTAGGGTATAAGGCTTAGAATGAATTTGCTAAATACTCCAAAGTACATATATCATGTTATTCATTGCTGTTGTCTGGCATAGATGTAGCTGTAATGCTACATAGTGTCTGTGTTTATGCTTTGCATCCATATATTGTGTAGATTTGCATGTGTGTGTGTTTTTCTGCAAGTACTGGCATTCCGCAGAGAGCCCAGCTGTGGTTTGGGGTCATGTGAGGACAGGGTGCTGAGCGTGTTACTTAAAAGCTATGATGGGACAGAGTTATATGTGAACTCTAGAAAGTGTTGAAGAGCTCATAGGAAGTAGAGGAGGCCAGTGGACATGTGGCAACCATGTGTGTGCAACTATTCTTACCCAAGACCAAGGCTGGCACTGCCACCAGAGAAAGCTTGGAAAAGGAATAGGAGAAAAACAACACGGAATCCTACAGGCAGAGATGCACCAAGGCGGAGGGAAAAAGGGACTAAGGAAAACCATCTTGGCTAGAGTCTCTCGATTTCTTTAGTAGTAAAAAATGTTAGTGTCTACGTCAAATTCAAGTTCAAATTGTTGTCTGAGGGGTTCTGGGCCTCCCAGTAAAAGAACAAATTGAACTTCTTGAGAAGAAATTGAATTTCTTACCAAAAGAATGCTGACATCTTTTCAATGTGTTCATCTTAACCCCAGTTACTCCCTCTGCATAAACAGTAAATTCGGCCAGCTCGAGTTATTAATGTAAACACGCAATCCTGTTCACCGAGACCAGACCAAGCTTCCGGTCTCAAAACTAATGAAGCTTAAAGCTTGAGCAGATCCCTGACAGCTGAAACTTTAAATACCTTTGACTTTAAGTCAGCAACAGCTGTGAAGCAGCACTTTCTGAATCAGAATCAGAATCTGAATACTTAATTGATCCCGGAGGAACTTTATGTAATTACTGCTAAGACACACGGAGATCCAAAACAATATAAAATATAAAGAATATACATAAATCTGAAAAACCTCCATATGAAATACACTGTATTCACAAAAGCTGGGTATGAATACACAGTTACGTGAAATCTAATGACACTGATGGTAGTTAAGAGTACATTATTACACTTAGAAGAGACCAGTAATATAAGTAATATTGATATAAGTAGTGTTATTGCACATGTAAGACTTTCACATGATATTACACAATATTAATGTTGTAGCACCTGATAAGAACAGTATACAGCATTATACATGGTAACCATTATACATCGTAGCAAAATAATGAACATAATGTTGCATTAAAATGTCCTGTACACATATAGTGCTATGGTTAACTGTATTAAAATGTGAATGTATTACTCCTAATGCAGCAACAGCTGAATGACCATTTTTGTGCAGTGCAGTAGTCTTTTATCTAGTGCCCATTTTTATCATCGCGGATTTGAGGTTTATAGATGCCAGCCTAGTAATACTTAATAAAATGACAGGGAGAAAACATCCAGTAATCAATACCTACTAATGTATATGGGAGGAAAAAAACACGAATAAATAGTCAAATTCTCTGCTTTTGAGAAAAGCTTTGACCGTGAGACAAGCAGACAATGTTGGTAAAACACACAGAGAGCAGCCTGTTGATTTTACGAGTCTAGCAACATCAGGATCATCAGTTAAAATCTGGTCCACAGAGGACATAGATTATCCCTCTGTCTTTCTCTCTGCTTCTCTCTCCTG
Source organism: Brachypetersius altus (assembly GCA_037974465.1). NCBI lineage: Eukaryota > Metazoa > Chordata > Actinopteri > Characiformes > Alestidae > Brachypetersius > Brachypetersius altus. The sequence continues at coordinate 41,641,919 of JBBPDB010000001.1, read as the reverse complement.
TGCCTCACTCTCTGTTTCTGAATCTAGGGCAGTTTTAATCCCATCCCTCCTGTTTTGTTTGTGGGACAGTTGTTCTGTGAGGATATTCTGTGTGGCTCATGCCACACAGATCTCTTAAATGTTCCTGAATCATGAAACTCAATGGTCTAAATGGGACTCCTAGATCTCTTCAGGTCCTCTGAGAAGGCAAGTAGGAGCTGTCAGCTGTTTTGTGGAAGTGGATGAGAAGCAGGCTGATCTTGGTCCAAGATGATTATTTTGCCATTTCTCAGGAAGTTTGTTGCTTTCATGTGTGCACACTTATTGTGCCCAGACCACAACACCAGCAAATCAAGACTTCGGGTTGGTGTTCCATACCTGATTGTGGAGAGACTCAAGTGTTCTCCCTTATTCACACTGGTTCATTTGAATCCATAATACATTAATAACAGTAGAAGCAGTATCTTCGATGTAGCACCATTCAAGGGACTAATGATTGCTTTATGTTACATGTAAAGTTAAAGACTTAAGACCTTAGGGAATGGGTGACACTTCAAGTGCTTTTCAAAAGAGTATTTTGAAGAGTATTTGAGAAGAGTATTTTAGAATACTCTGTTTCTCTGTCATTCCCTGTTTCTCCTTCCCTCAGCTGAGAGCTCTGGGTGGGGAAGCGCTTCCTGACTTGTTTAGCCACTTCCCTGTCCTCAGCAAACCCCAGCACTGCCCAGATACAACCACTCAGCGGATCAGAGCCTGAGCAGCAGGGAGAGGGCCAGCGGAGGTGATGATTACCAAGCCTCCACCAAGCCAAGCCACTGACCTCTAGTCAGCCAAGTTCTGTCCGTTAAGGAGTGTTATTGGGTTCGGACATTACAGGGAGTTTTAGGCCAGGACTATGCAGCCCCTGTCCAGTTTTCTCTCTTTCTCTCTTTCCTTCACTCTCTTTCCCTCTTTTCTCTATCCCTCTTTCTTCCTCTCTCACTCTTTCCCTCTTTTTGTATAGTTTCCTCTTATCTTCATTCTTTCTTTTTCTCTCTTTCTTGCTCTTTTTCTTTCTCTCTTTCTCACACTCTCTCTCACACTCTCTCTCGCTCTCTCTGTCTCTCGCTCTCTCTCTCTCTCGCTGTCTCTGTCTCTCTCTCAGCCCCCTCCATCTGATCACAGTTGACCCCTACAGCTTCCTGTTCATCCCCTCAGGGCCTCATATGACTTCCTTCCATCTTGATAGTCTGTGAATTGTCTTTCCTGTCCCTCCTTTTCAGAGTACTTATACACACGTACAAACACATACACATATGTACACGTACACACAGTGTGTTTTTCAGTACCACAGTGAAGTAACTGAGATGTGAATGTGTTTGGAAAGATTGGATATATGTGTGAATACCTTTTCTTAGTGAACAGGTGAATCAATATTAGTCTAGCTTTATGTGAATTCCACAGGAGCTGGAGCTGAGCGGGGGGCTGTGTGGTGGAAGTGGAGGACTGGGGTGGATTGTGGTTAGGTTTTGGATTATAGGGTCTTTATGGAAAACCATGTGAGTGGCGTGATCCCTTACCTTGCGGTTTGTTACATAAGAACATACACACACACATTCTCACACACACACACACACACACACACACACACACACGATCACATACCTAAAGCACGTTTGAAGTCAATACTGCCACATGGACCTGAATACGGTAGTGTTTTAGATTACATTTATTTTGCAAGTTGTTATTCAGTTATTAGTCTTAATACTTCATTGCCATTGCTCCATTATTCACAGCACTTTTAGAATAATAAATTAGAAAAGCAGTGTAATGGTTACACAGCTGAAGCATTTCACTTGTTAGAGTATTACTTGGTGGTTACTAGGGTTGCAAAATTGTAGCTGTGGTATTCCAGGTGGTTGCAAGGGTGTTGCTAGTTGGTTTCTGTGGTACCCGGGTTTAGTTGTTGCCAAGCAGTTGCAGGTGCTTACTAGGTTGTTGGTAGGTGGTTGCTATGGTATGTCTAGGGTATCCCAGGTGACCCTTTGCTTTGGTGTTCCTTGTGTACTTCTGTCATGGTAACACAAGTTGGCAAGTTCTGCCATTCATTCCTATAGTAAAAAGACTTCAGACTTCAAAAATGTATATGGAAACCATAAACTCTTAGAACCCTATCTTGCAATCAGAACTATTATTATGGAGTTGGTTCGGGATCGATGAGGTTAGTGGACAAAAATCTGGAAGATTTTTGCTTCCATACATTTAGCCATATCCTTTTTCAAATGAGGGCATTGCAGTCACAGTAAAGTTTTCCTTATGTGTGTGTTTCTGATGTTTTTTATACTGTGTTCTGCATTCAGACTTTTTTTCATCTCCTGTATCCCTTCAGGATGAATTGGACCTCACAGACAAAAACAGGGAGGCCATGTTTGCCCTGCCTGCTGAGAAGAAATGGCAGATCTATTGCAGCAAGAAGAAGGTAAGTGCTTTTAAACTGTGCTTCCAGACCTTAAACAATTAGACAGAAGTGGGCAGTATGTCAAAAATATACCATCATGATTCTTAAAGACACTTTCACTACATGTTGTATTTTTGACATATTGCCCTCCTCCTCAGAAAAACCTCAGAAAAACAACATTGTTTTTCTGAGGTTTAAACAAATGTAGTGTTCTGATACTGCCGCATAAAAATGGCTGTAAAAATTGAGTAAAGTGACTTTTTAAATGACTCTTAAATTTGACATTGCTTTCTTTTACCCCTAATATCTTGTAGCCTCTACTGCAGCATGATGAGCTTTTCTAAAAATATTGTTAGTATCGTCAGTACTGCTAGAGCACTGACTAACAATGTTTAACATGGTAATGTCTTGTTTTTGCATCACCAACCTCTATGCTTAATACAGGGACAACAGGATCCTTCAACACTTTTTCTGCCTTTAGCCTTGGGATATTGGGGGTTTATGGAAATTGGTGAAAAGCTTGTCAGATACTGGCACCCACATTTGTTGTTTTTAGACAAAGAACTTCAAAACTTCCTTTTTTATGATTGAAATGGAAATGTGTAACCACAGCTCCCTCTAAAGTGTCCAGCATAGTTGTCGCGTGTATCCCCTCCCTTCCTCTGCTGGCCAGGGCCGATCTCTTAGAGCTGTGTTTGTGGTCAGCCACGCTTAGGATATTACTCTCTCTCTGATTACAGTCAGAAGGCTGTGGTGGCCTCCGAAAACCTCGCCGGATCTAACATTTAAACAAACGCACATGGCTGTCTTCCACACCAGGTTTTTTCCTCAGTGTTTTTGAATTGGAAGGGTGTGTAGTCTGAACAATAACCAGAAACCCTGTATCTGAACTTCTGCAGCTCTGGCCTGGCACCCTGATCTACAATACTGTTCAATAGTTTGAAATCACTTGACAAAATATAGTTAACACTGTAAGATGGTTTACATATTGTAAGATGGACACCAGATGTCTTTAGTTTTAATTATTAAAATAATTTTTGTTTAATAAATATTGACCTTTTTGTGAACTTCAAGAAGTTAAATGGTTAAACGGTATAGCCTAAATAGTTCGTATAATTATTAATGATGATAATCTGTGTATACGTTTCCATTAAGCTAATTGTTCATTTTATCTTCGTATAAAGATGAGCAGATGCTTTAGTTTAAGATGTAAGATGTTTGGAAAAGTTGTTGTATAGTGTCCACCTCATGAGTCCTTACTAAAAGAGAGGAACAGTCTGTCTGATGACCCCAAAATCACCACAGCTCTCAGAATCTCACCTCTCGTGGAAAACGTATATAGCTCTGGGGATTTGTTTTTGAATGGATATTGATTATATGCTGGTGGTCGCATACCAATAAGCCTTTCGGACCGTGATGTATATAATTTGAATGGAATCATGTTTCTGGATTTCATGCCTATATCAGGTCTAAGTATCATAAACGGTAAGTAATTGTCAGTCAAGTAAGCACTTTGGCCTCAGTGTTTAGCATAGACACTCAGTTTTGTTCTCTCCTCCTGCTTGTTCATTGTGGTTTTTACCACTACTACAAGGCGATTAATCTATGCAACTACATGATGCACAGACTTCTCAATTGCAATTGGAATATTTTACACATCTTACATCGACCTTAAAATGCAAAACTAGTGCATTACAGACATTTGGGACTAACAAAGGTTATCTTATCTTTAAATGTTAAGAAAGGTTATCCTTGTTAATAACCTTTTAACAGTGGTATAGACCCAAACACGTAGTTAACAAATATCACTGAGGCCATAGGACTGACCCTCAGAACTCCGGTTAGGGAAGTGGTGGTGGTGGTGGTCTCTTGTTCTGTCAGTCCTCTTAGGGTTTCCTGTCAGTGCAGAATGTTCGAAAGGAACAAAATAACTTAAACCAAAGCCAGGAAACAGGAACCAGAACCAGGCAACGAGTCGCTCGGTAGAAGGACGTGAAAGAAAACAAAAAGCTCATTCACATGGAGGAGGCCAGTCCCACACATGCCTGCTTAACATGCAGCACAATGTATACAGAGAGAGTACGACTCTGTGACTACAGAGATCCCCAAAAGAAAGTGATTAAAGCTCTTGGCACATGGTTGCCACACAGCTATAGACGACACAGCTAGCTAACAAGCAAGCTTCTTCATTACGCAGTCAGATTCAGAGACAAAAATCTGACAATTGGCAAACTGAGCATGAGACATGATTATGCAGCCTAAAAAACAAACACCATTCTTTTATAGACTGTAAACAGCTCATTGTAACTAATATGATGAAGCTTTTTAAAGATCTATACGTTTTCTAGATTTTCCAAGAAAAATGCTATTTGATATTCAGTGGGAACTAAACTTTAGATATTATTTTTTTGCCTATTTTTGATTAAATACAATTCATATGCAATAGCATTAGCTTAGACTAGAATCTCCTAAAACGTTTTGAGATTAAATGCCAGAAACGAAGACCTAGTCATGCTTTGCCACTGGATAAAACATAAGAGAAAAAGTACTTACAATTACATATAATTCCTAGTATTGAACTGGATTTCAAGCATCTGCATTTTCATGGCTTGCAATTGTCCTAAAGCTCCAGTCAAGTACAGACAACTGCTTTATTCCGTAGAGCCTGTAGAAGTAAATTGCTAAAATTGTATGAAAACCCACAGAATACCATAATGAGCCCGTGCATTTTGAGACGAGCTGAGTGCTATTACTCCGCACTCATAATAACGTTACTGTAAACAAACATTCCAGCTCTGATGAAAACATCTTGTGGCTGTCATGCATGTGTTGCACATACAGCCAGTGGTCTTATGCATGTTTGTGACTGCTCCAAAACCTAGTTTTTGAATGGCTCATGCATCTTAGCTCTGCAGTAATGCAATTCTGAGTGACTTTATTTGCATGATTGAAGTAAACAGAGGCTTGCTCCCCTTAGCAGTGTGTACTTGCAGCTGCTGGACTAGCTGTTGTAGAGATATTCAGCTTGGGAGTTTGTATCGCTCCTACTTTTTGTGGTGGAAATGAGGCTGTTGCTTTGGTTCATGTAGTATTTCATTGTTTAGTCGGATCCAGAGAAACCAAAAACTGACGGAAATGTCTCTTTTGTCTTCGGATGCCGGCCTTTGCCAAAGAAGTGGTTTCTCTGACCTGTTGCGCGAATGAGTGCTTTCCCTGGCGAGTGCTTTTGGGAAAACAGTTCTAACCTGTTTGCTGGCAGGTGTCCTTGGAGAGTGTCTTGTTTTGCATAAACAGGGACTTGGCAGCAGGAATGCTTGAGCTCTTGTGAGGGACATGCATTCTTATTAAAATATTCCGGTTATATTCACGAGAAGTGCGATTTCTTGCGGTTCTCAGGTAACCTCTCTGATGATAATCAGTGTTTTAATATGGAAATTACTGAGAGTCCTCACACTGAATCAAATTTTAATTTACTCTCAAGGGCTTGCACTGATGTGTGTAAGTTATGGTGAGATATTGTGCTCTGAACTGCATTCTTGCAAATTAAATCGGATCTCTGAATTGGATTGCAGGATAAAGCAGGGGACGGCCTGCTGAGATGTTGGATCCTGGCAAGATGGTTGTCTGGCCTCAAACACGGATGATTACTGCTCTGGCTCAGGGACAGGCGGAGATCTGTGTGCTAATGTGATTTGGACAGGAGGATTCTGGAGGGCCAGGCTGTTATTGAAGGCACAGACCAACTTCTTGTTAGTTCCCCAATACATACAGTAACTGCCTTTTTTTTAAAGAATTGTGTTTTCAAGCTCACAATAAGGAATATAACTCAAAGAGAGAAACAGTAGACGGGCACTAAAAAGGCGACAGAAATGGACAGATGATGTAAATTAATTTTAACAAGTTTAACAGCTGACCGTATGAGCCTCTATTGCATGTACTTGTATATAAATGTACACAATTTGGCAAATTCCCAGTCCATGCATACATTTACTAAATACCTGTTTGAAACCTACCAAGGGAAATACTTGCATGTTTTTGTCTCTTTGTGTTCCTAACCTGAGCCGTCACTCCGGTAGAATAATGAGAACCAGGTTCTCAGAATTGTCCACTTAATATCTTCAGCATTTCCCATGAAAACAAGAGGCCTAAACGGTCCCCTGTAGTTGAATTTGCAGGGCGTTTCACCTCACATAATAACTTCTACTTGAAGGAAACATGCTGATTACACAATCTGCGTGATTCAAATATCCTGAACATTTCTCCCCTCTGGCTTGATTCTTTCTTTCCGCAAATAAAGGAGGCCAAGTATGGAGCCCTGCTGCACGCTTGCTCATGTTTTCATTGTTGAGACCATTCATTTCATTGCTGACTACGTAGTTTGGTGTTAAACTTGTCACGTGATTCAAGTACATTAAACTTTAAATATTTCATCAAGATTGCATATTTCATTGCTGGCCGGTGATGAGCCCAACCCAGAAACGCAGTACGCTCCTCTTCAAAGAATAGATTGTGTTGGTAGCAATCAGAACATGGTGTTCCTGATTTATGACTGTTTGTGCCTGTGGTGATAATTGAGGAGAGATGGGCTTGTGTGCACCGTTAAGAGACATGCTCTTTGTATTAGCTGATACATTGTGTTTTGGTAGCTGTGTCATCACATTTGCATTTATACAGCTGGTCTCCTAAGAGAGTCTGTGGGTTCAGCCAACATGCTTCCAAATCTCCACAAACACTCAGCAGCACAATCTCAGGCACGGAGCCCCGTTCAAACAAAACCACAGAAATCAGAGAGGCAGAGAAGCGCTTTAGCGGACGCACAGACTCAGGGGTCACCTTGGCCACAGAAGGGATAGAATTTTATTCCCTGTGAAAGAGGGAGTGAGATTCTCAAGCGAGTGCTGCCAAAACCCACTGCAGTGGTGGAGCATATGAGGAGACATGAAAGAGGAAAGTGTTGAATAATCGATAGCGCACGTCACCAGAGGGGCAGCACAGTGTAATGTGTATGTGTGTGCCATTCAGTAGGGTCATGACAGGACCATATAATCTAGTTTACTTCCTGTCCTGTTCACAGCGCCGCTCAACTCTTTGAAACCGAACCTTTATGAAAGCCCTTAACTTCTCAAACACAATGTTGTCGTATTACTGCCACGAACTCTTCTACTTTCCTCTGTAGAGATTCCACCAGAAAACATGGTAGATCAGGGGGCCTGGTTGAGAATTTTAAAGACTAAAGAAATCACAAAGTACATTTAAAAAGGTACGCATGAATACTAATGCCATCGTTTACAGCAGCGCTTGTGGTTGCATCTGGTTGGTTTGCTACTTTATTGTTTAGAGCTCCAGGCTGAAGCAAAGCCTTGCACTTGTAAACACACAGCTGACGCACTGCAGCCATACCTTACATGAGTCTGTGGTGTGGTGTTGTCTGTGTCTTTAGTGTTTGTGCATAAAACCAAAAGTCTTGCATTAAAAAGTCTTTAAACAATCTATCATTTCATAGAAAGTGGGCTCTGTGTGAATAGACCTCAATTTCACATTCTACTGAATGGAAAATACTGTTTATGATGGTGGGGTTTTGTGGCCATGAGAGTTTCTGTAAATAATCCCACTTCTGTTATGAATTTTCCTTTGGGCAGCTGGGGGCCTAGTGGTTAGGGTGTTGGCCCTGCAATCAGAAGGCTAGTGTCACCACTGAGGTAACCTTGAGCAAGGTACTGTCCCCACATACTGCTCCCTGGGTGCCCGTTGTTGGTGGCAGCCCACTGCCTCACTTGGTTGCATTGGTTAAAATGCAGAGGAAGAATTTCACATGAACAAACTAATATTAAAAATAAATAAATAAATCGATTAGTGATCTTGACGTTAAATAGGATAAAACCATAACGGTGCTGTAACTGTTAAAATGATCAGTAAAACAACAGTAAAATAGATTTTTCTAGAGATAATGTTATTTGTCATGAACAGATTTAAAGAAATGTCGAAATGCTGATAGATATTGATTCTCAACTTCTGAAACAGGATTACTTGCTGTATGTTATTACAGGTGGGCTGTTTGTGTCCAAGAGATGTTTAACGTTCAAAGCTAAGAAAAATATGGAGTGAAAAGGCAACCAGACATCAAGAAAAAACATTATGTTAAGAAAGCTATTCTTCAACCATGCTTTGTGACAGAAATGACACCGTGTTTGTATTTGTGCTGTTAGTTCTTAAGGCTCTACATCAGACTGACTTGTCTGATCCACCTCTGGGCTGGACCCACGGCGGGCCAGGAGCACGGGGTCATGTTTATTATTGCTCCCTCCACTCTGGCTGCTTTAATAGCACAAATATTGACGCACAGGGAGCGCAGCACACTACCGTGCCGACCTTAAAGCAAACACAACCGTCTCCCCATCTTTCCTTTGTAGCAGAGAGGAAATTTGCCGTCTTTTTAATGGATGTTGTGAGTCTGCCAGGAGAAAATGTTCTCTACAGGGCGAGCAGTTTCAGACAGCAGGCGATAAATAGGCAGGAGTCAGTGTAAAGTCATTAAGGCTAGTAATCTGGTGGTTAGAATCAGTCTGGCTGCATGAGCAGACTGCATCTGTGTACAAATCAGAGGTTGAGAGGAAACCAGATTGCAGGACGAGGAACAGTCCAAGCTTTTGTATTGTGTTCCAGCAGTTTTGCTTTGGTGTTAGACATGTGCACCCACATAGTGGAAAGGAGTGAATTGGTTTTGGAACGGAGTGGTACTTTTGTTCTTCTGAGTGTGTATGTAGTCCGCAGCGTTCCAAGAGCATCGTAGACCTTCATTTTGTTTGTCCGTTTCAGTAAAAAACACCCCATCAGGTGTAAACTCAGAATTTCAAAGGAGAAAATGACTTGTAGGCCTATTTCTGTCTCTTTATTTAACATTGGGTGTCTTTGAATCTCTTTTGGATCGCCGTTTGGGAGACTAGCTTTAAGACTTGCCAAATATTGTCAACGGCAACCACATTAAACAAGCTAATTGAAGTTAATAGAAACCAGCTCTCTGGTGCTAATGCCCCACATAAGCTTCAGACTTCGTGGATGACCCACTTCCACACATGCACGTAATGATGTTTGATGATTTTTAGTGACAGTTTGCACATTAAACACAGATCACCATGCATGGAAATTTCAAAACAGGGGATTTGGATCATCCCCAGTATGAGGCAACATTAATGCTCAAATCCAGCACATTGTGATCCATTTTCCAGGATTTGATTAATGCTCCTATTTGGTGCTAAACAGAAGAGTGTTATCCACATGGCCTGCCTGCTGCTGGCTCAATTGGGGACCATGTGCCATTAGATCAGTGGCCCTGTCCCTAAGGGAGTAATGATGGACTAAAAGCAGTCTATACCCCAGCTGGGACCAGAAAGAAGATCAGATAAAAACCTTTTATGAACAATCAGTAGGTAGAAAGGCAGTAAAACTCTAGGTAGACTAAAGACTAGAGCCAAGGGCTTTATTTTGTAAAAGAAAATAGGGGGCTATAAGCTACAGGACACCAAGCATTCTAATAATGTTTACCCACTTTGTGTAATGCCCAACAGCTCACCTTAGCTATGGAAAATTACTGTAGTGCATAGCTTTGAGGGACTTATTTCATTTAAAATACACACATTTTCAATAAATTTACAGGAATACATTTTAGTGCATTACTGTAAATTACACAAGTGTTAATAATGGCTAAGCCACATAACAGGCAAAGAGTTTACAGCACAATAGTTTTTAATCAAATATTAATGCCAAGTATTTAACAGTGGCATAGAATTAACAGAATTAAGCCTTTATGTGAGACTTCATACAAAAGTATGTAATAATAAAGATGAACGTATGGAGAAAATTGAAGCAGTAGATAAATTCCCCATGCAGGTGAATAAAAACTGATGTGCAATGACAATAAACAGTGCAAAAGAATGGACAATAACCGTAAATAGTGTGGCTTAGTGAGCAGGGCTGATACAATCAGTGAAGAAGAGCAAATCCAAAACAGAAAGCAGAGAGGGGAGGAGCTGAAACTCTCAATGGCTTTGGTGACAAATGATCTCTTAAGTCTGTCTGTTGAGCACCTCTGTAACTGCATCCTGCCTCTGAACAATGTCCTCTGTTTTGGTGGTGTACAGTTGGTGACCATTATTGTGCAAGATAGACAACGGTTGGCACAGGGTCTGCTCTACCACCATCAATAGAGTCCAGCTCCATACACAGAACCAGCTCCCTCAACCAGCTTTTCCAGCAGCATAGTATCTTTGTTCTTGATGCTGCCTCCCTAGCTCACACCAGCATAGAAAAGAACACTGGCGACCACAAACTGGTAAAACATCTGCAGGAGTTTCCTACAGATGTCAAAGGACCCCAGCCTCCTCAGGAAACAGAGACAACTCTGCCCTTCCTGAAATGTCATCCAGCTCCAGCACAGAGTACTTATAGGTTCTGACCACCTCCATATTAACCCCCACAATGGAGACTGGTTGGTTGAATGGTCCACAATAACAGCTACAATAATCCACCAATATCTCCTTGGTCTTGGATTTATTCAGCTTCAGGTTGTTTGACCAGTACCATGCCTCAAATTCCTCCACCAGGTCCCTGTACTCCCAGTACTGTACTCAGCCAATCGGATTTTAGGACCAGAACAGTCTGTTTTAGAGCCTGAATATGGAAAATGGATTTTGAACAGCGCATGAAATAGTCTTGTCAATTTGTTGTACTTTTAGAAAGGATTTTACACCCAGTTTTTGTTCTTCCACACAGATGCAGAGAATCGTAATGAATTCTGACGTTCACTTTTCTCCTCTTGTAAAGAGGACATTCCCTCAGGCCCAACAACAATCCTCCAGCAGCCTACAGTTACTTCAGCCTGTGTGTAGTCTGCTGGAGATTTCCGTGGGACATGGAAGTCCTTGCATATTTTATACCTTGCAGCTTCCCATGCATATGTATGACATGCAGAAGTAGGCAGCGGTATCAATTATGCTGATACTGTGGCTTTTTCATCTGCTTAATGAAAGATTTGAAACACTTTGATGGATGTGTCCTTTCTATGATTTCTCAACGCTTTAATACCTAACATTTTCCAGTGGTAAACTCAAAAGTACTTAATGTTGTACTCATGCATTTTTGTTTTTCCATGTTCATTTAGGAGCAAGAGGATCCCAACAAGCTCGCCACCAGCTGGCCCGACTACTACATAGACCGCATCAACTCCATGGCTGCTGTAAGTGACTGCTTTAGAAAATATTCTGTCCTTCTACAACAGGGTTCAGACTGATATCACCAATACTCTTTTCAAGGAACTGAAAAATTCTGCTGATTGATAATGTTGGCCAGTGTGATTTTACACAATCAGTTACTATTTTATTAACTCTTACCTGCTGGCCAAATAGAGGCTGTTTCACTGGTGGAATGGATATCGACTTTAGATCATTTTAGTAGTATAATCCAATCGAACTCAAATTATAATTCACACTAAATATCATAATGGAAGTGAGAAACCTCCTGAACAGCCTTGTATTGTATTTAACGACTTCTGTGAAATGATTGGCATCTACAGTTGTCATCTATGAGTTCAGTTAGTTCTGAATTGATCAAAGTCTTAATCTTTCAAGATCAGCTCAAGTAAACATTTAGTGATGCTATTCATTAATACCATCATGCTTCAGTGCTGTCGCTGTGTTTCTTTGATTTGAAAAGAACGTGATCTGGAATTCCCTGATTCCCTTTTTATTTGTTTGTGCCAAAAAAGGTTTTTCAGCAAGAAAGCATATAAAAAAGAGGCACATATGTCTCACCTCAGTGGTCCTAACCAATCCATAAGCTCTTACAGTGTTTATTCCAAAACTTTCACAATACTTCCCAGCAATTAATGGTCAAGAAGAAACATGGCCAAAGACTCTCCAGGCCTGAGAGTCTCCCAAGACCTGACATAATAAGCGTTTTGCATTTTGGGTGCAAACAGGTTGCATTTGGCTTGTGTTGTGTATGAAACTGGTGCAGAATCCTAAATGCACAGTTGAGTCCATGTGCATGGAAAAGCACAATGTGCTTCTCTTGCTCTTGCTTTTAAGGGGGGGCTGCTAAATACATGGGAGGATCACACAAAACAGTAGATAGAGATGTTACATGTGAGGCTGATTACATATTCCACTCCATCTATTAAAATGAGCAGTTTGTAACAGACAGAGTGAAATTTCTTCTGTCCTTTTAACAGTAGATGTAAATTTAAATTAGGCTCTCAAAAGATGTAATACAGAGATGCTGAGAGAAGGTGCCAAGGGCAAGCACAGGCACAGTTTCCTTGTCTTTAGCTCGCTGCTTTCTCACCAGCTGTCTGGAAAGCTGTACTGGAGCTTCGGTGTTTGCACCTTGACTGACTCGCAACATGCGTCAGAGCCTAGTTGGCTCTGAGAGAAAAGCATTTTTGTGTGTCAGAAATATCCAAGGCAGATCTCAGAGCTCAGTAGAACACAAAACAGTATTACTGTTTGAGTATTTCCCTGCTTTGAGTTGCTGCTTGCATATCATATTAACAATAGATCCATTACATATTTCTCCAAATGAAGGAATCAGAGTTCAACATGAGTGACTTGGAGATCAGTTTCAGTAATTTCTGACCCCTGCCCCTCCTCTGGAGACACTCAGTCTGCCTCGTTATTGATGATCAAAACCAGACAGTACACCAGCAGCTCAACAATGAAAATGAAAAACAATGAAGAGGAAGAAGGAAAAAAAAACAACGATCTGTTTTGACTGTTCTTGCCGTATAGTTGAGTATCAATTGATTTCATTCACCTCTGCACGCAGCATGAGACCAGAGTGTTTCTTACGTGCTATTGGGCATTAACATTCCTTGAGGTCAATTTTCCATGCTGTTCGTAGACCAACCAGCCAAAATATTTCAGCATTAGCATATCTTTTTAGTCTGCAGGGCTCAGAGTAGTGGAATGTCATTTACATGTGTCGTTAAGAACGGGGGATGCATGGCCTGAAGGCAACCGTCGTTATATATATTTTTACGGCATTGTTATTATTCATTTATTTATTTATTGTTTGATTTGACCTGCAGATGTAAGGTACTCTAAGCAACACACACTTTTTTTTTTCTTCCAGATCTCTACTTTTTTTGCAGAGGTTTTTGTTTATTGGCCTGGTTTTGGGACTGGATTGTAGCTGGGCTTTCATTAAGCTGTAGTGTGTGTATTTATATAGTACCTGATCATTACGATCATCATGTTCCTTCTAATTATTATTGCATTTATTAACCGTGCAAGACGTACATAGTGTAACTCTCAGTGAGAGTTCTAAAAAATGAACAAACCTGCCTCACTACATTTCAGACGACTCTAGTGCTGGTGTTCTCAAAGCAGTCAAAGGACTGATGATCAGATTCTACTGTACTTGTCATGAAAGCTGTTACTTGGGGAAGTTTTATTCACTTTTGTAGCTTGCAGTAAACCATGCAGTGTCTCAAAACCACAGCTTCAATGCCAAACTCAATTTCAAACTTTAAACTTAATTTGACTGATTGACCGCAGCTAGGGTAAGTGGATAAACTGTGTAAAGGTGTTATATACTAAGCTATTAAAATTACATTTACAGCTGTTAACTATAATGTTACCACTGACATGTAAGTTAATAACATTACAGTGGGCTGGTATACAGTGTGTATGCAGTGTTTAGTATTTATCAAGTGTGGTCCAAGAACACACAGTGACAGGGTTGTAGGAACCCAAAGTTCTTTCCATTGCCTGGATAGCAAAAACTTGCCTGTCTGAGGCTGTGCAACCATGGGGTAATGAAAGAAGATTCCCTGATGAATCCCATGTTCTTTTACATCATGTGGACCTACAGGTGTGTGTGTCTGGGAAAGAGATGACTTTGCCATTGTACTATGAAGAGAAGGCAAGCCAGCAGAGGCAGTGTGATGCTCTGGGCAATGTTCTGCTGGGAAACTTGGATCCTGGCATTCGTGTAGAAGTTAATTTGACACACACACCCAATCCTACACACTGCTGTAGACCAAGCACTTCGCTTCATGGCAATGATATTTCCTAATGACTGTGGCCTCTTCTAGCATGATAACACACCCTGCCACTCTGCAAACATTGTACAGGAACGGTTTGAGGAACACAAAAGAATTCAGTGTGTTGACTTGGCCTCCCAATTCTCTAGATCTCAATTTGAACAAGCATCTGTGGGATGTGCTGGACAAACTGGTTCAATCCTTGAAATTCCCACCTCACAACTTAAAGGATCTACTGTCTTAGTGCCAGATACCACAGCATACCTTCAGAGCGCCTGTAGAGTCCATGCCTTCACAGATCAGAGTTGTTTTTGTGGCACAATGGGTTTTAGAATAATGGCTGACTAGTTTAGATGCACATTTCTGGCTCAGTATAAGAATTTCACACAGTACACATACTTCGATAGCTGTTCTGTATTGTTTCCACTATTGTCTAAATGATCAATAAAAGCAATCGGTGCCTAGTACTTTAGTTTTGTAAGCATGCGTTTGCTTTCTAGATAAATGGAATAAGCTGCCAGTGGCGGCAGTGAGAAGCATTTGGCTTCGTATTGCAGGGGCAGACTGTACTCCACTTAACAGCGCTACCCAAGATTGATTTATACCTTGTATCGATCCACTCTGTAGTTTACCGTGTAACCACACCCATTCGAAACCTGCAAAGTAAGGGGCAATATGTGATGAGCAAGGCCTTTAATTGTGCAGAATTATGGTAGATCAGAGATTCCCTACCTTTTGCAGTTCTTGGCCCACACTGATATACAGAAGCTTCTGTGGCCTGCAAGAAGATTTACTGGTCCAATCATTGTTTCTGACTGATGTTTGGCAGCTAGATGTCAGGCTGAAGAGAGGAGATTGCAAACAGAGGTCTGGCTCAGTTCCACAGGTTTAGATGCATACTTGCTTGTATAGTCAAGTGTAAATTATTCAGGGTTTTTTTTTAAGCTTTAAAGCAGACCTCTAAGCAGACAACGCTGAATATCAGTTCCTCTATTTAAGTTCCCACACATATGAAGCCTATTGCTAGCTACTCTCTGTGTTTGTATTTTAATTTATACTCTGGTTATTGGTTTGCTCTCTCTGACACATGTTGGCCACCTCTGTTAGATGGCTCAGTCTTGGGGCCTTGCCTTTTAATAGATTCTGATTCAACACTGTATCTGTGTTGGATGATTTTCATACAATCTAATAGAGAAATGTCTTACATAGACATGGTCTGAAAATAAATAATGGTTTAAACTTATTTTAATAGCTATTAATTAGGTAATCAATACTTAAGATAAGTTTAAAGTCTAAATAGACCCTTTATAATCCCTGTAAAGTGTCTCCAACATGTTTTGTTTTTGTAAATAGTAAAGCAATAAGATATGCTATAGCTAGAATTACATTTGCTCAAATTTCTGTGATGTAATACTGACTGCTAACAGTCACAGTGCATTGGTTGAAAAATGCCACTGTAAATGGTGTGTGGCACAAAGCCAAGTTAATGCAAGGTTGGGTGACTACCAGGCAGTCCAGTGTAATGAACACACACACACACACACACCTGCTCTATAATGTATTAAATCCATGCATTGGAGGGACTATACAGTGTGCTGCAGTGTGAGGTGCTTAGGCTATGACTTCATGGTTTGGAGAGCAGTTGTACAGTGTGCTCATGGGATAGTTCTGGTAGCTGAATTATTGAATGAGCTCATTTTCCCAGTGTCTGCTTGGCCCAGCAAGGATCCATGCAGCTCCCTGAAGCTATGCAGAAGCACACGGTCAAGACTCATGCGGTCACACTTCCATTCACGTCAGTTTTATTTCAGTTGTTTTTGTAATGTGCCATAGATCCAAGAATTTAGAGCACAGTAGCACAGGCCAAGACTGAAGCCTTTTAAATTAAGTCTTTGGACTTCTGGCACAAATGCCCTGTACCCCATAACTCTTCAGAAGATTCATACAATTTATGAAGTGGGGTTGTTTTTAGTGCATTACTCTGCTCAGCAAGAACAGTTGTTAATACCCTGGGTTTGTTCATGCATGTAAGCACATCCCAGTTATTTCATAAACTCCATTGTGGAAGGATTTGATGCAATAGTTGGCAGTCTGAGACTTGATACACGCAGCTACTGGTTACAGATACTGAGCTCAAAGAGTAAGTAATGCTGACTCTGCCTAGGTGTTCAAATCTTCACGACTGCGATTACGTAGTAGAGGTCAGAGAAGCAGGCTACTGGTCAGGAGAAGCTGAGTAGATAAGGCTTGACCTTTTGACACCATTAATCTTCACAATGGGTCATCCACCAGAGACGACTCCGTTCAGAGAGCGCACGTTTAGCCTAAAGTACGACCGTTGACTTTAGCAGATAAGCCGCCCTCCCCTTAGCCTCTGGACATCTACATCCTACTGTCCGCCACCGAGAACACGCATCCATTTAGGGAGCAGAGCCAGGGGCTTTGCAGGCCTGCCAGTGATCTGGGAGCCATCTGGACAAGGCCAGGCCAGACCTGTCCAATGGATGTTATGACTGAAACATCTGCACAGCCCCATGGCGAGAGCAGAGCCTGGATTTCTGGATTTGGTTGTACATGAATAAGAGGACCCTGGTGCCATAGCTGCTATTTTGCCATAAACGTGATCTATGTCCCTCTTTAAAACACAGTACCACTCTAGGAAGCATGACTCGCAACACTTCCTTGGCCCAAGTCGGCCAAAGTCTTTAATATGGGTACCTTGCCTTTGCAAAGCGTTTTGTTTGTTTGTTTAATGATATGCCTGCTTTACTGTTAAAAAAAAATCAGACAGCCTTCATGAATAGGATTTAGTATGCAACCGTAACACACAGTTGCGGGTCGTTTATCATTTCTGCTTGGCATACGTCCACAGTAGAAGGAGACCGACAGCACAGAAGCTAAACAGAAGTTTGGCACTAAAGCTAACAAGGACAACAACAGTGAGCTTTATTGGCTTTACAGATTTTGGAAGGTACAAGTGCACTATTTTTGGAGGAGGAAACCCCCTAAAAATTAGTCAGACCCACTCTCTTTATTTCATTGTTTGGCTTTTTTTAAATTTTTTTAAATGGGGTGTTTGTATTTGGTTGCCTAAAATAATCAAATTACATGCTAAAATGATGCTTATGGCCATTTTGCCAAAATATGAGGCAAATGTGAACCCATTTTGGAGAGGTGCCTTTTATTTTTTTTTTTGTATTTATTTTGTTTTTGTTTTGTATTTTTCTATTATACCTTTTATGAAAGATAGAAGCTCTGACACTTGGCATGTCTGTGTATTCCAGATGCAGACGCTTTTCGCATTCGACGAAGAGGAGATGGAAATGAGGAATAAAGTGGTGGAGGATTTGAAAACAGCACTCCGTACTCAGCCTATGCGGTAAGGTCCTAACGTTTAATGCCGGACTGATATTAACTACTTAAGCCTCTTTTTATGGCCCAATCCTAAAGCTTCTTATCTGGTAATTACATGGAGAACAATGCAAAATGATAGTCATGTTATAGGATTGAAGAATCATCCATGAAGATTAAGAGAACACCCGTTTTAATGATCCTTCTTAGGGTCTTCGTAGTTGTTCTTTATTTATGTATATCAGACATGGGCGGTGTTCTGAGCATGTGTGGAGCTCGATCAAGAAAACCTATTTATACACATTTATAACACCATGACATTTATTAACCTAATGCACTTCAGTTGAACAGAAAGTCAAGCAGCTGAGATGCAGAGTGAGGAGAGTCCAGATTAGTTAGATTATGTTAAATATAAGCTGTCAAAAACTGAAACCCAAGGGAATATCTTGTGTTTCTTAAAATAACCCAAAGACTTGTGATGGGTAGCAAAGGTCTTCAAAGAACAACTCATTTCCCCTCTAGAAGCATATTTATTCTCTGAGGTCCTGCTTTCCCTCAGACATTACAACAGCTTTAGAGTCTCTTTCATCAGGAGCCACTAACAGCGAACAGATCTCAGCGCCATGCTAGACAGCAGGAGCCCGTGCTGGGAGCCGTCCGTCACACCGGACCCGGCCGTCTAGCTGTGATCCGGACACAACTTAATATTGAGTTCTCTCAGGAGTCATTGCTCCCCATTACCATATGAGGGACCATCTGGGTCGTTTCTAGGGTTTTGTGGTCTGTCTCTTTTGTCATGTAATGGAATTGGTGTAAATGTTTTTTTGTTTGTTTGTTTTTTTCTTTTTCCTTTTATTTGCTCTCTGTTTGCCTGAGCTCCTTTGTCTAGCAGTGGCAGGGCTTATAATGCTGGAACAGAAAATTGGATGAAAATTCACAGGAAGTTCAAGTTCACTTACTGCTGCGAGCGTAAAAAGAGACATAACTGTAGCAACCTACAATTTGAAAGCAATCAAAATGTTATTGGCTTTTAATACATGTTATTCCTGATTTATTTTGGTATTTTTTTCTTTTCCCTTAAAAGCAGCTGGCAGGACCTTCATCGATGAATGTAGACTTTTTTCCTTTACTTTAAAGGGGAGCCCAATTGATTTTTTTTTTTGTGCAAATTTTAAAATATAAAAATGTTCACATTGTTATGATGGGAAGTGATTGAGCTTTTATATTTAATGTTACTAGTGATGGAATAGTGGTAGATGCCATTGGATATTATTTTGCTTTGCATGTGCCCCCTCCATCTTTAATGGCTTTTTAAAAAAGTTAACATGAATCTAAAATCATCTCTTCAGTGTCGGGCACCACATCAGTATACATTTTGTCATTTTGTTCTATGAAGGATCTTTCATAGTCATTCATTAATTGTCATTCATCAGGTTTCAATTACCACCACTGTGATCATGTTTCTCTAGAACAGAGATTTTCTCATCAAACCACACTGAATGAGTTGATTAAAAAAAAAAGATCAAGCTCCTTAATTACTTTAAAAAAAACCCACTAGCTTCATTAATATCCTACTGACATGCGAAGGAAATTTGAATTGAAGTACTGCAAGAACTCTCTTGTCTATCGCCACATCAAAAGCTGATCGTAACGGAAATTAATGCCCATCGGTACCTGAATTTATTTAATGCCTGTGTTTCTGTTGCACTAATTTAGAAGATCCCAATAAAGAGCCACCCTTTGATTTACAGCTGTTTTCAGAAGACATTTTAGAATCCAATTCTCACCACATTTAGATGATGCAATCTCCACATCAGTCGTGAACATGGGAGCCTGCTGGGACTAAAAATGCTTAGCATAGGGCCGTCTATGTTTATTAATAATAGACGAGTTTATTAAGATGCAAGCAGCATGAGTGACATGTCACGTGTATCGGAGTGCTTGTAGCGCTGACAGTTGCTGCTGTTCCAGATGTAGGGCCTGCTCAGTGCTTAGGGAACAGCTGTGACCCAGTCCGACAGACGACACAATCCTGCCTCTCTTCCCTTCAAAACAAGGGCGCACAGGCTTGTGAAAGTGTGACAACACGAGTGTGTGTGCGGATGATTGTGATTGTTTGCAACTCATCTTCAGCTCTGGCTTTACATTGTGGGAATTTATTACCCAGCAGCGTTCAGCCAAAACTCGAGTCGCTGCCCCCAAGTAGGATAGAAATGACAGCCGCGGGTCCAGCTTGACGTTTGATTCAAAGGATTTGTTCGTCAGCATAGACAGTCTGCCGCCAATCGAGCATAACACTGACAGCACACATGGAGTTGGTGGGGGATGTGGACACACAAACAAGGCATTGTGATGTTTTGGCTCTAAAATTACACTAGGTCATCTGTGTGTGTATGTGCCACGAACACAAGTGCTTGCAGATGTTCTCTTCCATAACGCCAACTGTAAATCTGTGTCATTTGATGCACTTCTGACACACTAAACAACTGCACAGAGACGAGTGGGCAGATGATCATAAGGGCTTAACACGCATAAGATAAATGATTTGTTAACGTGCAGAGCTTTTGAATTATACTGGACACAGTCGTTTTTATGGCGTACCTTCCTTTAGGGCCTGTAGTAGGGCCTTCCTTTAGAAGCTGGCTGAATTGCAATTAGCAAGAGGCATGTAATAAGCCTAGAGGAAACAGGCCTACTGTGTGATAGATTTATTTTTTACGGCTGACAGCTCTCCTAGAGCACTCGCGAAGGCACAGAATTGCTTAATGTTGTTACGGGGTTTGAAAAGCTGGTCCCAAGCCAACTGAGGCTGTTTTACAAGGGCACGTCGCAAACTGCCACTGTAATTTAGTTACATTAACAGCAGGGACGTTAAATGGCTTTTCCCAGTCACTTCTATCTCTACAAACAAGCTTTCTGTCCCCTCCTCTGATGTTTCTTTATTGTAAAAGTTTGTTGACCGTGTTAAGTGCCTGCCTGGGGTCAGGTGAGGAGAAGCTAAAGGCACAAAGTGCCTGAGAATATTGCTGCAGTTTAAGAGCATGAACTGAAGGCATAGATTTGAGAGCAAGAAGCAATTTTGACACACAAAACAGAGTAATTTCCATGTGTTAATGTTTTTGAAAGGCAGCTAATATGAACAGCTTCGATTTAATTAGGAGACCAGCAGATGTGGTTGCAGTTGCAAAGCCTTCATTTCTTTAAAATGAACTTTCTTTGGGTCAGGCGTGCGCACAAAAGATTATGGGCTACAGCAGACAGCCCTCAAAAATCATGAGAATGTCTGCTGCATTTGACGTAGTGGTCTAGAAATGCAGCCCACCTAGACTGCGGCCTAGCTTTCGGAGGGCAGCTTAAGTCAAACGCTTTTGCTCCATGTTAATAAACTCATCACTTTCTGTTAACTAATGGAATTTTAATGGATGTTTTCCTGTAAAGTTAATATTACTTTCAAACGTTAGCCTGTAATCTTGCTGTATGTGTGTCTGTGTGTGCATACGTGCATGTGGTAGAGACACAGAGATGCAGAGATTGATATCTCCCTTGGCTGTCTAGATCTCTGTCTCTGTAATTACTGCTGTTAACTTTCTTCCTTCCTCAGACTGGTCCAGTCATCAGAGTGTCATTTTAACTGGACAGTGAGTGTGTGTCTGGGGGGGTGTGTGTCTGTGTTGAGGGCTTGATGGTTGTCCATAGATCATTGGGGACTTTTCCACTTCTTTGCTCTCTCTGATGTGTAGTGCTGTCTGACCGCCTCCTTATTCTAGATGATGACACACTTTGCCTGGTTTGGTCTGGGTGAAGTGTGCAGTGCAACCACAACACAGCCCCCCACCTCCCGTCTCTGATCCAGCCTGGATCTCTCAGCACCACATAACGAGCTCACATCAGAGTGAGACGACTTCATTTGCTGTGGTGGGGCACACACACATACAGGAAAAGTCATTTAAACTTGGGTCAAGGCAAAATCATTGCTCTGCGTGTGTTTAGGGATGGGGCGATGGCTTACTTTAATGGAAGACATAGTGGAAGGGAATAGTCTGCTCCTACAGCGTCTCTGAAAAAATGTATCGGGGCATTAAGTACGTGTAAAACACGATGTAAAATTAAATTTTAAGGTCACTTGCGTCACAGCTTGAGGACACTGGGACTAAAATATTAAGGAATTATGATCCAACAGGCCCAAGTCAGGGGTGTCAAACTCCAGTCCTGAGGGGCCGGTGTCCAGCACAGCAAACGCATTCACTAAACCTGACAATTATCTGGGCAGGGAAATCACTAAAATGCGCTGGACCACAGCCCTCCAGGACAGGACTGGAGTTCTACACCCCTGGCCTAAAGTGACTTTGCATGCATCGAATAAATTTTTCTTGTTTTTGGAGATATGAAGATATTAACATTAACGTTCCCACTGAATAAAAAATACAGATATAAACAGTAGTTTTTGGGAATGTCACATTTATTTGAGATTACATGACTGTGTAAAATTCTCAAACTACTCAAACAACACAGAAGAAATATACAGCTAACCACTTGAAATCTGTTTCAGGCTAGATTTGTTACAGCATTAGATTAGTTGATTCAGCTGGTAATAGTGCTTGTAGTCCTTTTCAGTATTTATAAACTGATAATTTTAGGCACTTTATAAGAAGCTACTTACACTGCTTTCATGCATGGTTTATCCAGCTAATTTAAGGTCCTTAATAATGTTGGAATCATCTGTAGTTAGCCATTACTGTTTATTGGTGTGTGTCAAAAACACAAACCAGGAGATTCCAAAAATTGTGACAATGATGGGCTTTAATGTTATTTTGCATTGATTAGATGCAGTGCTGCATTGCTTTCATTGAGGTTTGTAGAATGCTCTCTCTCTCATATATTCAAATATAAGCCTTCAGAATACTGACTGCATGACCTCAGTCAAGGCTAGATGGACTGAACCTACCAAACATCTTTGCTTTCACATTTGTCAGATGCCTTTGCCGTAACCCAACACTGCAGAGACTTTTTGGACGGCCTTGTGTTTTTCTCCTGGTGCTGCATGTATATAGTAGCATGGCTCTATGGTCAGACTCCACAGAGATGGAGAGGAAACGAGAGGAGGGTGCCGTTGAGGAGGATTTACGCTGCAGAAACTGCCCTGTGAGGCAGCATTTGTGTTGGCTGAGCTTTAAAAAGCCGTGTGCTACCTTAGCCGTGTCCTCCTCGCACCCCGCTTCTAACCTGATCTAACGAGCAGCGTTTTTGGATTCTGTAGAAGTGTGTGGCTTTGTCTTTTTTTGTGGTTTGTAGTTGTCTCTTGGGTCAGAGAGATGATTAATCAAAGCTCAGCTGGTGGAACGTCCCTGTTAATGTTTACTAGGTCTCAGAGGATCCGTTAAATCTACACATATTCGGCACTAGCCTACTTAATTCACTCAAATTGGCCCCAACTCAAATAAGCTTTTTATGTTCCCTTGAATTATGGCGTTGGACTCGTTCTACCTGAATGCTGGCAGAGATCAGTACACAGCTGGTGGGTCCTTACACCCCATACTCAATGAGCCCCAAAGGTCTCTGTGACAAACCTGCAGCTTGGGGCCACCAGCAGTACTGAACTGAGTGATTTGTAGAGCTTCATCTAGGCCTTTGTTCAGCAGGGTTGCAGAAGCTGAGATCAGATGGATTATTTTTTTATAGCTTATTTAGCCACAGCTGTAGTGGTGTTGTATGTCGCTCTCCTAGGAGCTTCTGACACCTCTGGAAGCAAGCAAATCTGCGTTGGCCTCTTCTCTTTCACTGCAGAAGACGAGTATGAAACCATTCGCAGGTGTGTGGCTGTGTGTCTGAAGTGTTTGAGTATAGATAAAGGTGAGGGAGGCTAGTGCACGCTTTCTAGCTATAAGGAGTCTGCTTGCTGTGCAAGTTTCCTCACCTGCTAGAGAAGTCAGTGAGGATAGAGTGTAATAAAGCAGTCGCCTGGTATGTTTTCAGTTAGCGCAGTCTTGATGCTGTTCTTTACTGCTTTTCTTCTTAAAAATTGTTTATTTATATTATAAATACATACAGCCATGGGAAAAAATAAGTGACCATCATTTTTTCGGGTTATTGCTTTTGTAGTTGACCAACACTTGATTTAAAATTCCAAACAAAAATTAAATAAAAATAATACATATAAATAATACCTTGGAAATGTTAAACTACACATTATTACATTATTTTACAATTGCAGTCATTTACAATAGTATCGTTAAGAGTGTAGTGTGTGCATGTGTGAGCTCGCAACAGAAACTGAATTAGGAGTGAAGCTGCTGGAATACTGCACATAGAAAAGCTGCTATACAAACACTGCTGTACTCCTAACACATGATGGCGTTTCTCATTTTACACAGCTCACACTGCAATAGTTCAGAAAACAATAGCAACCTATACATTTGTACAATTTGCGATTGTGTGTTAAACAGTGAACAGAAAATTCTGTGTGTTTTATATATATGTATACAATACACACAAACAAAATATGTATTTTTTTATACAACATTTGTATGTCTAATGTTTTCCATTGAGAAAAATTCAAAGGGTGCTTTAGTCAGACTACTGAGCTTTACAGTCTGGCAGTGATAAGCCAGTCACACCACTACTCCTCTTTAGAAAGTCTAATTGTATTGGCTTTTGTCCAGCCAAATGCACTGACTCGACAAGGTGGCCCTTTTAACAGGCTGTCGTATTGGATCTGACCTCATTATTCCAGAGCGGAGGCTGCAGTAGAGGCTTCTTTGGCATGGAGTCTGTCTGTGTATTGGCCCATGTTGTGTGCCATGAGGTCTTAGTTTCTGCACTGATCTGCTCTCTCAGAGTTAAGCATACATCGTCTGGTCCAGAACGCATGGCTCTTGGCTGAGCAGAGCAGTCAGCACTGAGAGGAATATGTTCCAGTCTCAGATCATTAATGATGGATGTGAAATTGAAGCAGTACAAGGAGAGTGATATGCTGATGGAAAGTGAGAACCAACAGGTCGTTCACCAGACTTGACACTTCTTAGATTTGATTCCAGGCCTCGTAATGTTGACTTATAGACGCATTTGCATCTCAAATGGAGACATTTGAAACTTATTAGCTCATATGAGTTTATATACCAGAGACAACAAAAAGATCCAAATGCAAATATTACTTTCCCCTACTCTTAAAAAATTACAGTCCTTTCAAAAGCAGTCATTAGAAGAAGTGTGTTTGCCTCTGCAAAATGCTATTTGGAATTTTGGTAAAAGTACTTTTCTCCTATGAGCATCCAAGCAAAGAATTGGAGTCTTTTTGTTCGTGTACTTAAAAGAGACATATTTGAACAGATGCTGTGTAAAATGTCCATGTTTAAGTGTACATTACTTCAGAACAGACTGACTGAACCCACCTCAGATCATCCATTTCAGGGATTACACTCAAGTGATCTATGAGTGCTAGGTATAGGTTTGATGTGGGAATTGGATAACCAGCTAATCCAGATGGTCGCATTAACAATTAACTGCATAAAGTAGAGGATTTAGGGCAGACCTGCTATGATCTCATGTACACTTTGCTCCCAGAAACCCAGATGATTGTGGGTCAGTCTAAAGATAGCTGAGCTATTCCAAGTAAGCTGAGGGGAACCTCAACAAGGGTGGGTTCGGTTGTGGTCCAAGAGACTGAGATCCAAGGGGTTTAGGTGCCCAATTGGTGTCAAGAAATCTGAACTTGGACCAGTTTCGTCCTACAATGTCATAACAATGTATCTATTCTGATTAGTAAGGATAGATCATGGCAAGCCCCTTCATCCTTACTTTGCATGTCATCTCTGAGCCGCCCTCGGGCCTGAGTGCACTGGAGCCTGGTGTCAGGTTCACATAAAATATGGGGCACATACAGGAAAGGAATGGAGCAGAGGGAAATATCATTAATAGAAGACAGAATGTCGCCGAAGCTGATGTCATGCCTCCTGTGTATATGTAAACGGTAGGTCATTTGAGAGGGCTGCGGTGGAGCAGTGAGGTTAAGAACGCGACTGACCTTAATTAGCCTGGCTAATGAGCACTGTCATCTCGGCTGCCGTGATGAACGAGGAGTCGAGAGGCTTGTTCCATACTGACACATTTCAGGGTTCACTTACAGAACATACAGTTTTGTGTGTTTAGCTTTTATGCAGCTGAGATTATATGGAAGCCATCTGGGTTTAGTGTCTCTGCCAAGACTACCGGGAATACAAGTCAGCGGATACAGCTCAGAATAGATCAGGACCTCAGATCAATTTAAATCAACATGGAGATGCACAGTGATATGGAAAATCATATCTGTAATTGCAGATAATTATTTAGTACCATGAACACTGAGCCCATAATGCCAATATTGAGATTGTTCCACTTCCAGTTGTAGAATAGATCATAAAATGTGGCTACTAGGGGTGGTGGCGGACTATTAGGTAGGGAATTTGCCTCTGGACCATGAGGTCATGGGTTTGAATCTGTACCACCACTGGGATCCCGAGCAAGACCCTTAACCCCAAGTTGCTCCAGGGAGACTGCCCCCTGTAGTTATGGAATGGAAGTCGCTTTGGATAAAAGCAGCTGCTAAATGCTGTAAATGTAATGTAATACTTCTCAATGAATCCCTTAGTGGCTTCGATCCAACATGCATCTCAGAGGAATCCCAATCTAACATGCCTCTCAAAACACAAGGGACACGTTACCTTAGCAGTGCCTTGAAGCAAGCACATACTGTATGTGCATGAAAATCAGAGATTAGCTTCAGCTCAGAATTCCCATGTTGCTGCTTGCCTAATTGAACTTCATTCCGCTCAAGGAGGTTGCAATTATGCAGCAGATCACAAAATGTTACACATATTAAATCGTCTTGCACATCTCAAATGGTGCATGCCAATATTGTACACATACTTCTATAACAGGTAAGTGAAGCAGGTTGGAGGTGCAGCTTTTGCAGTTATATTTTGCAGTCAGTCCAATCTGCAGTTGTTGAACCTCCTATTATTGAAATGTGTTACAATCATCATTAGTACGGACACCAGAAAGATTCTGATAAGTGCTGGAAAAAAAATGTAACAGTAACTTTTTCTTGCCTGAGCAGGTTTGTGACACGCTTCATCGAGTTGGATGGCCTGACTTGTCTGCTGAACTTCCTGAGGAGCATGGATTATGAGACTTCAGAGAGCCGAATCCACACCTCCATCATCGGCTGCATCAAAGCACTGATGAACAACTCTCAGGGCCGGGCCCACGTGCTGGCCCACCCGCAGAGCATCAACACCATCTCCCAGAGCTTACGCCAGGACAACATCAAGACCAAGGTGGCTGTGCTGGAGATCCTGGGTGCTGTCTGCTTGGTGCCTGATGGCCATAAGAAAGTGCTGCAGGCCATGGCTCACTACCAGAAGTATGCTGCAGAAAGGACACGCTTCCAGGTACGATGAAGGAAAGGGTCAGACTCGGATGAAGGAAAGTACACTGCATGCCCTAAAGTATGTAGACAACTACTCCTCCAACTTTTCTTACAAAATCAGGGGTATCTCAGGGAATCTGCACCCCCTCCTTTTGCTACATCTGCCGCTGGAACATTGTTGTGTGGATGGGATTGCATTCACCTGCCGGAGCACTAGTATTTAAAATCTGATTTCCTCCAGGATCAATGAAGTTTGATTATTCTGATTCAAATTAGTTCTGGGTCACAAATACCACCCCAAACCATCACAAAGGTATTGGATAAATCTCCATCGCTCCATAGCCCTGAGGAAGTATATACCCCTGTGGAAATGAATGCCCCTCTAGTTACTTGGCACTGAGCTTAGACTCATGTGGGTGATTCAGAATGTCTTCATTAAACTGACTCTTCTTTTTTATGGAGATTATACGAGTTAATCAGAGGAATCATTCTTGCGTTTAAACCCTGCAAGTAATACAGCAATTATTTTTTATTTTATCAGTTCTTATATTGTTTGGCTTTCAGAAGCTGAACTGAAAATCTAACATGCTAGATTAACCACCATCATAATTAAGAAGCGACAGCTGTCAACATGTTAAGGGAGAATACTTGGGTGAAAAAACATATGAACATTTGAACATATGACACTGAACACTAGTAGCATAACCTATGAATTCCTGACAGTTGTTAGAAACTGAAAACAGCAGTAACTCTGTTGTTGTTCTACACTGAAAGGGTCACTATTAAAACTGCTATAAGGTAAATACATAGTTGCAAGCTTCAGATATAATGAAAAATTTTTGCTGTTTAATCTTTAAATGACAAATAGGAATAATATAGGAATTAATAGGAATCTCTCTTAACTTAATATCATCTATATTCTACATGAATCCCCTAAGGATCCATGCAGAAATCAAAGAGGTGTTTTTTTATTTTTGAAAATTAGGATCTGAATTTAAAGTCTGTGTTTAATGCTTATGGTTCACAATTCCTATGTAGGCAGTTTCACCAAATAAGACGACTGATTGAGCAAATGCAGTTAAATTTCATATTATTTTGGTGTTCTTTATATTTAGTTATGGCTTCCGGGTGCCAACTAAATACAGTTCATTGATGGATTATATACTATGTGCATAGTGATGCTGATTTAATATAAATGAAGAATTGTTGAATGAAAAGCTGTTTTGGTGCCTGAAAGCTGAGTTGGGCACAAAAGAGTCTGAGGTTAAATGCAAGGTTTTTCTTTTTTTAATGCTTGCAACGCTTCGGCAGTTGGTGTTCTTGCCAATGTTTCAAAATACATTTTGTCTGTGAGTCTGTAATTTTAACCATGGAGCATACTGTGAAGAATAACAATCTCTCACACTTCCAAAGGTCATGTTTTATGGACCTTAAATATATGCAGAGTCATATGTCTTCAGTATATGTTTTGTTCCTGTGTTTTTGTTATGCTTGGCAACACCTAATGTCAGGGTTTAAAACATATATGGTAAGCATGGCTCTCTCCTACAGACCCCTTGACTCTTTTGCTTTATGCTAGAGCATATTTTATCTATAAAAGCTACACAGTTTCAATTAAATTAATATAAACAGAAGAACTAATTCACTAACCCGGTGCTAAAAAGTTTGTTCTAAAAAGTATGTTCTCTCTAAGTAGTGAAGTTAATGTCTTTTCAGGTGCACCCATTGCTTACAAAGGCGTTCAGTTAAAGACTAATCTAGTAAAGAGCATTGGGAATAGAAGGGAAGGCTATCAAGCAGCTATGTATAAACCTTTGGTCACCAATAATCTTTGGGCTGAAGAGCATTATTCTCTGGAGTGATGGCGTTCCACTCAGTACCTCTGGGATGTTAAAGTGCTGTTTGTGATCCAGAACTAATTATCTAACATCAATACCCGACACTACAAATGCTCTTGCTGCTGCTCCCAGCAATGTTACAATATCTAGTGTAAAACCTTCCCAGAAGGGTACACTGTTACTGCTGTTAAAACTGCAGATATCTGCAGGTCTTGTGTAGTTTATCTTATGCTAATCTTAACACTACGGAACCTAACGCCTTAATTTTACTCCTAAATTTCGACCTTAATTTCCCATACAGGAAATGATGGAAAATTAAGGGAAAAGTGCACAGATTAAGGCTGATTAAAGGGGTAAAGCTACTGAATGTTCTCCTTCCTTTTGCAAATTTGCCCCTTAAATAATAGAACCTCCTGTGGTTTCACACTCATGCCTTAAATCTATTCTTAAAGTAAAATTAAGGGGTCGGTTTGACAAATTAACTCCCACTTTATTCAAATATAATTGGTGTACTTTCAGGTAGGGTTAAGCACCTTTTAGATACATTGCGTTTTGTAGTGTAGTTTGAGTGAATGGTTTGGCTAATGTTACAAAACTATATCACCAATTAGCATCAAGTGATTTATTTGCTTTTAAGGATCTGAATTCAAAAAAGTGAAAGTAAATGACATTTTTCTGTAATTGCATCAAATGCTCACCAGAAAAAACTCAATGAAAATGTAACGTCTGTTATCTCCTAGACTCTTCTGAACGAGCTGGACAGAAGCACAGGTCGTTACAGAGATGAAGTCAACCTGAAGACTGCCATCATGTCTTTCATCAATGCTGTTCTAAATGCAGGAGCAGGAGAGGTTGGTTGATCTCTCCACTAATCAATAGACTTTGATGGTATAACCCAATTGGGAACACAATCACATGAAATGCCAAAGGGAAATGTTCTTGTTTCTGTTAACACAATGCTGAAGGACTTGTTTTGCCTATGTGTTCAGGACAACCTCGAGTTTCGCCTCCATCTAAGGTACGAATTCCTAATGTTGGGGATCCAGCCAGTCATCGACAAGCTTAGAGGTCATGAGAATGCAACTCTTGACAGGTGAGGCTCTGTTATTTGTTTTTTAATCAAATGGTGTATGATCCCTCCAGAAATGAGTAAATGCACTCCCTGTGTTTCCCGTGTCATATTTCAGACACTTGGACTTTTTTGAGATGGTGCGGAATGAGGACGACTGTGAACTGGCCAAACGTTTTGACATGGTGAGTCTCATTAGACCTCGCGTTAAGGGCTTTCTTTCATTCTAATAAGAAAAAATGCATTCTCAAAACTCCTGACTACATTTACACTCTAATTGAGGAAATGAATGGGGGATTTCCTTGCAGACACACGTGGACACGAAGAGTGCTAGCCAGATGTTTGAGCTGATCAAAAAGAAGCTGAACCACTCGGATGCCTACCCTCACCTTCTGTCCATTCTCCAGCACTGCCTCCAGATGCCATGTTAGTGCTCATCTGCACTTACACAGAAAGCCAGTAAACCACTGGAATGACTGTATTTTAACTGGTTTACTTGTTTCTAGCCCATTGCAAATAGATGCTAATTGTATAACAGTCTAATATTTATGAAACTTTTGATTGGGTGTCCAAAGACTGTCTGCTTTAGCCCTTATAATTAGCACCCTGAGTAAAGATAAATAAAAAGAAAATGGGGAGTAATGTTTGTCTAATTAGATCAATCTCCAATGGCACATATGAGGAAAACATCTTGCCCTTAATTGAAGACAGTTTTAATTAAGAAAATAAAAAAAAACTTTGTTTGGTGAGTAGGAGCAAAAGTGAAGTATTAATGGGAACATGCTTCAGTTCAGTTATTAAAAAATGATTTGTTTAAAAGACTTCACCTGAAGGTTAGTTCCCCCCTTCATAATTTCATCATAGGATTCAATTAAAACTCAACGCAGATATCTTCATGACTTTTTTTGAAACCATATTTATCAAGGATGCCAGTAATTATAATGCTGATTATGTAACTATTAGTTGATTCATCTTTAGGTATACTAAGCTGTCAGAAAATACGAAACGTAAAGTGGGCTTACGAGGTGTCCTCTGTTGTAGATAAACGTGGAGCAGGGAGCATACAGCAGTGGCAGCTTCTAGATCGAATCCTTCAGCAGATCGTCCTGCAGGATGACAAAGGGGAAGACCCAGATGTTTCTCCTCTGGACAATTTCAATGTCAAGAACATAATTCGAATGTAAGTAGCTGCTACATTGTTGAAACATGACCAGGCTTATTTCATTTTTGTGGGTTTTTTTTTTTTTTTGCCTGCCACGAGTTGTCAACCATATCAGTGACTATCTGCCTGAAAGAACAAAAAGTGGAGTGAAGGACCATGGGGAGTCATGAGCTCACCTTTAGATCTGGTGCAGATCAAAGCGCAGTCTGGCACTGCCTGCTGCTGGAGGACTGGAATGATTCAGGCTTGACTGAAGAGCAGAATAATGAGAGAAGCACCGCTCCACCTCAACGGATGGCTGGTTGGAAGAGAGTGGGTGGACATTCTTAGATGTGCACACACAATACACCCACTCAAATGGTAGGGGGAGTTCTGTCTGACTGTGTTTCTTGCCACTTGTTTCTCACAGAGCTGAGATTGTGCCGAGTGGACATAACAGGGTCAGAGGTGGTAAATGTGCCTGACGTGGTGAAAGTTTGATCAAAAGCTGTAACTCCAATTGAATTAGTTCAGTGAATCACACTCATTGCGTGAGCTTTATTGAGAGCAACCATGGAAAAAAAATCTGTAATGAAAAATCACATTCCTTTGTAAACATCTATGATGACAAAAAGCACACAGACATACAGCAAAAATGAACAATGTAATTCCATGACTATAGGGACATTCATATTTGTGAACTATTATTTTGCCGACATTTCTTTAAAACGTATAAATTCGGGCCGGAGAGCTGTATTGTAATTCTTATCTTTCTTACTCTTAAATGTGCAGAATATATTTGCAGAGTGATGCTTTTCAGAGCCTTCCAGAGTAACTCTATGTATTGATTAATTTACACAATACACAAGATGTGTATTGAATAAATGTTCACATAATTTAACGACGTAATGATTTTTCCTAGAATGGAAAAATCCAAACCAAGATCTGTTTTGAAATATTTATTTATTTTTCTCTTTAATAGCTGATGTCTTTCTTTTCAATTTCATTCTTTTTCTTGCCTTCTTCATTTAGTGCATTCTTTCTGTCTTTCAAATTTCTGTCTTTACTTTTTTTTTTCTCTGTCTTTTACTCTCTGCTCTCTTTTTCTATCTCTTGTGCCCCACTCCCTATTTCTGTCCCTCTCTCTTTCTCTCTCTTTCTCTCTCTCTCTCTCTCTCTCTCTCTCTCTCTCTCTCTCTCTCTCTATCTCTCTCTCTATCTCTGTCTCTGTCTCTGTCTCTGTCTCAGTGTTATCTGTCTGTCTGCTGTCCGTCTGTGATAGCTTATTTCTTTCCTTTCAATTTCCTTCTTTCTCTTGCCATCTGTATTCAGTGTATTCTCTTTCTATCGTTCGACTTTCTCTTTCAACTATCTTTTCCGACCTTTGTCTTTCTTTTCCCTTTTACGCTCTGAGTGAGAAACGGGGAGTACAGAAAGTAGAAAAAGAGAGCACTCGGTCTCCCTTGCTCGCTCGCTCTTGCTCTCTCTCTCTTGCTCTCTCCAACTCTTTCACTCTCAAATACCGGATTAATCTCAGTGAAACTAGGTGTGATTATTTTCTTCTCCTGTCCATCTTTCTGTCATCCCTCGTTACTTCACTTTGCCTATTTTCAGTCTTTCTGTGTTTATACCCAACAATCAGCATTCGCACACTTCCGTTCTCCATCACCACCACAAGCAAGTCAGGGCCCGTGATTAATGTGTTTAGTCTCCAGTTTGAAGGCAAGGGTTGGAAAGTGTTACACGGGAACAGCTTGTGTGGTGTTGGCTCGTCTGCCAGCTCCTACTGAACTTTGTTTATCTAATTTTTACGCTCTAGTGTAATTCTTTCCAGTAGCAAACAGCCTCATCTGTATTTAGAAGCCAGCGCAAAACCATTCCTATTCACTGAAGTGGCATTAAAATGGATCTTCTGCCATTACCAGTGGCCTTTTGGCCTGACATGTTTCTGCTAGCAGCAGGAATAAATTGTCCTGCATAAACAGGGAATGTTTTCCTCGTGCTGGCTGGTAGCTGAAAGGTTTTTGTTTTACCTCAACATTATCGGCGTCAGCCGCCGACTTAATCTCTCATTTGTTCAGCCTTTGTAGGGCAGAAATGTTGAAATAAATGACGGCGCACAAGTAAATCAGAAGTGCAGACGTTTCACTTGTTTGCTTATATGGAAAGAAACAACACTCTCCATTACACATCATATTCCTCCTCATATTTCTGGGGTCGCATTGATCATCTTTATTTATCTTTCTCATTCCATCTCTGTGGTGCTGTCAACCATCAATTGTAATTCTCTCCTCTCACTCTCTCTTTGTTCTCCTCAGCTATGGAAAGCAGCGCTCGTCAAGGTCTTTCATTTTAGGCTTTTTCAGAAGGCCCTTCCAGTAAACCTCATAGACCTCTTCTTACCATTGAACTAAAACCTTTCGTAAAGATGCATAGGCATTTAATGACCGCTAATGTTCAAAGGGGAGCTGTTAAGCCCTGTTATTCCATCATTCTAAAACACTGGCTAATTTCAATACCACCTACACAAAGGCAGTTCAATGTGCTTCATGTTAGTAGATGCCTATACGCCGATTCTTCTGGTCTTTTCTTCTTTCTTGTTGTCATCTTCATCTTCCACAGCATACAAACTGTGCAAACTGTAATTGGCTCATTTAGCGGTCTCTTGATGACCTCCCAATTTACATGTTGAGATTGCACTTTGTGTATTAAAGAGTAATAAGAAAGGAGCCCGTCTGTTGGGGTTCACTCAGTCTAGCATGGACACCAATCACATGCTTCACATGTGGTACATATCTCTAAATAACCACAAATGTTTACTTGCACAGCTTTTATTGCATTTTAATGCATGTGTGTAAAAAATGGTATGTGCAAATTTTCGGAGATGGAACTTGACTTTAAAGAAATAGTGAAACAATCAGAAATAAGAATAAATAAACAAAAAAGGCAAAATTCTGACTATTAATGAAGTGATTTACAGCACCAGTGAAGAAAATCACCAGCTGTGCAGTATTGATGATCTATTTTGTAACCATCCAGCACTTCCAGGAGAGTAGATTAATTCAAGGATAACAGTTACACTATCCTTGGTGTATTCCAGCACCTTGAGTGAGCGAGGTCACGTGTTGCTGCCAGTCAGCTGGCAGAAAAAAGAGTTAACATTTGGCAGTCATTAAATGGCTATATAATACTTAAAACCTGTTTCTCTGTAAAACCAGCTTAACTTTGTCTCTGATCTTGGGTTGCTGAGATAAAGTGGAAATAACAGCATTTATTTTCAAGTATGTTTCTAAATGCTTCTTTTACAATGTCTCTGACCTCTGACTGATCATGTTGTATTACTTTTAATTAACAATAAACCAAAATAACATACATGTGTTCTAGTTAACCATGGAAGAGGTAAGTTCAATGAAGCACTGGGTTTTTTTTATACACACACACATCTTTTCTACTTTCAGCACAGCATGCCAACAGTTTTCTTCTCTGCCAACAGGCTTGTCAATGAGAACGAGGTGAAACAGTGGCGAGACCAGGCAGAGAAATTTCGGAAAGGTAACTATGCGCTACACAAGTGCGCTTGCCTGTGTGTGTATGTGGTTTTTGGGGGGGTGACAGGAGCGCATGCTGGTTTTCATCTGTGCATATCTATTCTTTTAGATCATGCAGAGCTCATGGCGCGTCTTGAGAGGAAAGAGAGGGAGTGTGAGACCAAAACACAAGAGAAAGAGGAAATGATGAAGACTTTAAACAAGATGAAGGATAAGCTACAGAGGGAAGGAGTGGAGCTGCGATCTGCCAGAGAGCAAGTTATAGACCTGTCCTCTCGGATCTGCGACTTTTCAGTCAGTACCTCTTCTCCTCTAGTATAATGTCCTGCACCAAGTTGTGTTTCACACAATTGCTTTTAGGTATATCGGCAAAATAGTACATTCAATTGTTTTCCAGTATCATAATCCACAATATTGATCACATTTTTAAAAACGGCACAGTAAAGTGAAAACTATGTTCTATAGCACCAGCATCTTTTGAGTTCTGCAACACTAATCCAATACAAAATACAGTTTGGATTACTATTAGGCCCAAAGACATCTCTATAGGTGGCTATGCACGGTATAAGGTATACATACTAGTTGCCTTTTGGTTGAATGTTCTTACCTATGAATACATTTTATTTGGAATTGTGTGTAAATTTGAAAATGCTATAAGCACTAGAAAAATATTAAACAACACAAACAAAAGTCTTTAAACACAAATCTCCCAACAAAAATTAATAAATGTATAAACCCTACAAATGTTTGTTTTGAATGCTGGACACAGAACTAAAATAAAAAACCAATTCTGTTCTCATTAAACCTAACCCCTTTTTTCCCCCAATTGCTGTAGTAAAGGCTGATGCGTTATTTCCAGTCGGAGCTGATGATTTATCTTTCTTTCTCCCTCTTCAGAATGGAAGTGTTCCGTTTCCTCCACCTCCGCCTCCACCTGGAGGCCCAATGGCTCCACCTCCTCCGCCCATGATGGGTGGCTTTCCTCCCCCTCCTCCTCCACTTCCTTTCACCAGCCCACCACCTCCTCCTCCCCCACCGCCTCCCGGTGGTCCTCCGCCTCCTCCTGGAGCACCACCCATCTTCACTGGAGCTCCACCTCCACCTGGGCCAGCCTCCTTTACCAGCAGCAGCACTAGCCAGCGCACCAAGAGCATCCCACAGCCTTCACACCCACTCAAGTCTTTCAACTGGGCCAAACTGGGCGAGGTGAGCACGTCATGGTACTGTAATGATTAAGCAAACCAGAAAGACTGAAAGTCACGAATCAAACACAAGACAAACATGCACAGGTCGAGGAAAACGTTGTGTAATACTCTGGCATGCTCTCAAAGAGAAAGACCAACTCTGTTTCAGGACACAGTTGTCCTAAATTACTGTCCAGAATTTTCATTCATCTTTCATCTTTTAGTTTCTTTCAGTGCCTTTCAATCATTTCTTGTGCCCTGTTTTCCACAGAACAAGATCACCGATACCATTTGGCATGACATCGATGACCTGAGGGCCTTCAAAGTTCTCGATCTGAAGGAAATTGAGAAGATGTTCTCAGCTTATCAGAGGCAGCAAGTATGGATGATTAGGCTAAATGCATGGTTCATCTCAGTTGCAGTAGAGCTCAGAGCTCAGAGCTAGAGTAATTAATTTGATAGTCTTTCTCATATTTCCATGCTTGTTGTGTGACTGATTGTTGAATGTGTATGAGAATGAGGTTGCACTTGAAGCTGCAGTAGTAGTGAGCCATAGTTACAGCAGCTGTTCTTTGCTCAGTGGCTTGTTGTGCTCCAGATGCCACCGACTTTAAGCATGCAGTAGGATCCGTAGTGCTTTTCAATGGGATGAGATGCTCTTTTAGGCCTGACAGTGATATCTACAACATTACCAATTATACAAACTAATAACATGGGATTTATTCAATAGCAAATATATAAAATATATTTTATTAGGCTGTTTGGATATATAGTGTCACTTATGTTACTTATCAGTTTTTTTCAATGTGACACCACTTATTGGGCCTAAGAGGATGTGTGGAGTGTTGGCTGACCCTTTTGCTGTTCTGCTGCTTGAGAGGCTAATCTCTGCATGTTTCCCGATGTTTTTATTCTCTCTCTGCCGCTCTCTACATCTGCCTGCCCAGGAGCTGCTCACTAACCAATCCTTCAAGCAGGTGAGTCTTCAGTCACTGCAGTCCATGCCTTTAGCCTTCTGCTGCTTCCAGCAATTTTGCTTTTAGCCTCACATTTCGTTAATTTTTTTAGTTTGTAGGTATTTGTCTTTGGTTGAAAAGTGTAATCTAAAAGGTCAGGACCCACCAGTGGGCATTTTATTGCATACTCTTATAGCTCTTATAAAAGTCTCTAACTCAGTCAGTTTGAAATATTGTTTCAAATAATAAACTTTAGAATATAATAAACGTGGGAAATTAGCAAATGTAACAATCCCTTTTTAGAACATTTGAATTTACTGTCTATTGGCTAAAGAACCTGTTCCAGTATTCTATTTTTGCAGCCTTTCATGCCACATTTTGGCCCGAAATGTTATTGTAATTATAATAAGCACCCCACCCACCAGCTCAGCATTTCCAACACATCTGCTGGGCTGGTAGTGAATGGAGTTTTGGCATTGCCAGAATGTTGCATGCGTAGGAGTGGGCCCTGCCAAACCAAAACCTCGTCAGTCATTCCTGAGACTTAGAAATAGAAAAAGAGAGAAAGAGAACTGCACCACAGCAGTGGAAGAAGTGAGCCTTATTTGGCCCCTGGTCCAGGGGCAGTTGCATCACTCCCGAACCTTCAGAGAACATACAGAGAACCGGAAAAGCCTTTGACCCATAAATAGCTTACTGTATTTTAAACACACTCCTCTCAACAGCCAAGATCCTCTCACATGTCTGCTGAGCCTCAGTCACGTGGTGCTCACTCACCGTCTGCTCCGAGTCCCGGTGCCGTTTCCTGTCTTTCGAGTGGTTTATGGAAAGTTATGGATTTAATGTCCGTTTTATGACTAACTGCATCTTCTCACAGTTTCCTTTGTTTATGTAATGCTGCACCAATATATTCTCCTTCGTTGGAGTGATTTTCATGATTGTAAAACATGGTCTCGGGATGAAATTTATTGTTGCCTCATAATCCCTATAAAGGCAAGTACATGATCCCTGATGTAAGTTTTGGCACATTCATGAACTGGAAAGCCCGTTCACCCGCACACTGTACAGCTAAGGCACTCATGGAGAAAGATTCGGGAATGGCCAGTCATTCGATCAGCAATAAATCTGTGCTATCTGTGCTCTTTTTCCTTACACATTTTACCAGTAAAATAAATCTTATGGAATGCTTGGCCAGATGTTTTTGTTTTTTCTTTCTCCAAATTACATCAAATTTACTTAAACCAAGGCCATGAGTTATCCTGCATAGTGAGCTTCTACTTGCAGTCTGATGATGACGTCTCCTTCTCCTTTTCTGCAGAAGGAGACTGGTTCCATGGACGACTTGTACCTGAGCTCACGGAAAGTAAAGGAACTGTCAGTCATCGATGGGCGGCGGGCACAGAACTGCGTTATCTTGCTCTCCAAGTATGTACTTAATGAGTCAGTTTATTGTTGATTCAGCACTTTCATTTGCTTTGGACAAGTTGGCATTGTGCTCAAGTGGACACAAACCACTTGGAATAACAGGCGTTGCCCTTAGGCACCACGTTGTCACTTTTAAATTGACACATACCATGAAGAGCTTATAAATTGTTTTAAATTAATTTATTAATGGTTAGTACACCTTAAGGCAGTAATACGCAGTTATAACATTCAGGTTACAGTGAGGTAGATTATGAATATTGTGACATTAAGATGGAAAAATGTATTTTTAAATAAGGTTGCAACCAATGCAGCTTCTGAAAAACACCTCTGTAAATAATAT
This sequence comes from Brachypetersius altus, assembly GCA_037974465.1. Classification (NCBI taxonomy): domain Eukaryota; kingdom Metazoa; phylum Chordata; class Actinopteri; order Characiformes; family Alestidae; genus Brachypetersius; species Brachypetersius altus. The sequence continues at coordinate 41,603,211 of JBBPDB010000001.1, read as the reverse complement.
AGATGAATAATTATTTCTGAATTCCCTGTATTCCTCTGTCCTACACATTGACTACATAAGCAAGGGCTTGGCATGATTATACCAACATTTAAGGAGAAAGCTCTTCCATTGTAAACCTTTACAGTAATTTGTTCGTTGTCAATCCAGAAAAGCTTTCTGTTAATGTCAGGATAGCATGCATCTAATCAGCTGGCTTAAGGGGCAGCAAACATCGTAATGAGGGCAGCACGAGGTCGATGGAGCTGTGCAGCACAAGTCAGGCCCCTATTGATCATAGCTTACAGAGCAAAGCATTGATTAACTCTAACATTGTCAGTGCTGTGTGTGTGTGTGTGTGTGCGAGTGTGTGTGTGTGTGTGTGTGTGTGTGTGTGTGTGTGTGTGTGTGCGCGAGTGTGTGTGTGTGTGTGTGTGTGTGTGTGTGTGTGTGTGTGTGTGTGTGTGTGTGTGTGTGTGTGTGTGTGTG
>JBBPDB010000001.1:41577495-41588159 GCA_037974465.1 Brachypetersius altus | reverse complement strand
TCTCTCTCTCTCTCTCTCTCTCTCTCTCTCTCTCTCTCTCTCTCTCTCTCTCTCTCTCTCTCTCTCTCTCTCTGGCAGTGGTCACTGGGCAGGTGGTAGTGATAAGAGAGGACATATGGTAATCAAATCAGGCGTGACCTCATCCATCATGCACATGCAAGAAAAATATAGATTTTTTTTTTTTGTTGGTGTTTGTGTTGATGGGTGTGACTATGATTGATACAGCCCACTTAGTACACTTTACCATTTGGTAGTGTGAATAGAGACTGCTGCCTTAGCAGCAGCAGTGTCCAGTCTGTGAGGTTACCAGGTGTTCAGGGACATCCACATTGATATTGGATAAAGGTTTCCTGTTTTCTTGGGTAAACATCAATCAAAATCAAATACGAACATAAGCATGTTTACAAAGCTAGTTTTTTTTTCTTCTGATTTCAAGCTTGTACATCTCAGTGTTACAGAATGATGACTTCAAAACATTTATTTGGAAAAAAAATACATTTCACTGATATGCTCCTGTGTTCTCTTCTCAGTTTGTGAAGTCTCTGAAACACTTTGGAGAGGATGAGGGGCGCATGCAGCCTGATGAATTCTTTGGGATTTTTGACACCTTCCTGCAGTCCTTCGGCGAGGCAAGGCAGGACCTGGAGAACATGCAGCGCCGCAAAGAGGAGGAAGAGAGGAGAGCTCGCATGGAGGCCATGGTCAGACATATGCACACATCTACAGGGCTTACTGACGCCACTTTCTCTCACTACGACCACTTCTGCTTTTATTCTACAAACACCACTAGCAGTTTAATGCTGTAGTCTTCTGGTCAAGAAATGCTTCTAACAAGCAAGAACCTAAAATTACTGTTGTGTTGCTATTTAAACATTCATTACACGTTCTTTTACTGTCCACTAAGTGCTATATATCACCCAGATAAAACTCTGGTGCTACCCAAAATACTCAGGATAACATGGTTTAGTTCCATAAATAAAATAACACTGCATTTTCCGAGCTAATATCTAGACGCTACTGGGCATTTCAAAGTACATACTGCACAATGCTCTATGTGTTGGTAACCAGAGACTAACACTAAATTATACTGAAATATCCAGCACATTCTAGCTATTAAGTTTGCGTCATATTTAGAGAGATGGTAACAAAGTGGTAAGCACAAACTCGCACACATTCACTGTAATATGTTGCATGTTTAGGCAGGAATGGAAATCCTGGCTGTTTTACTGTATTTCATTTGTAGGTAACGGACACATACACACACAACATAAGGCTCTTATGTTCTGGTGTCATTGCACTTCCTGTTTTAGCGCACGCAATCATATTGTACTTATACAGACACATACATTTCTGTTTAAACATTTTGCATTACAGTGTAATTTAGATTGTCTTTTTATTATTTGAAGTCAAACATTTGTGCAGTACTTTGAGCTTCCCTCTCAAAATCTTATCGGGCATTTCAGTGTACTTCAGGTAAACTTAGTTCACTTATTTTAGCTCAGTTAAAGTTATTTTAATCCACTCACCATGAAGCTTTAACAGGTATCTGGTGTTTTCAAAAGGCTGCAAAGAATAAGAAATTGGACATAGTTATGATTTATGATCTTTGACTGGTGCATGCATCATTTCCTGTCCTATAGACTGTAATAATAGGTTTTTCAGGAGCTTTATCAGTGATATGATGCAGATATTTACAGTCTTTACCTCTGTTTCATTAACCAGAGGACTAAGTAGACTTGTCACATATTTTTGCTTTCACAAACCAAATTCTTTCACATCTTTCAATTCCTCCCCTAAACACAGAGGTTCTCTATATGAGCTTGAGCTTTAATATATGGCTGTTTATTATTTGTCTGTCCCCCACTTTATCTTTCCAAAATGTTCATTCCATCAGATCAGCTGTCAGTTGTACCCCCCCAGACCCTCCCCCTCTTAGCTTGTCCACTCGGAGGCCTCCCCCAGGGAATGCTGGGAATGTGGCTTGGCCTGTAGAGTGGAAAGAGTCTGGGAACCGGACAGCCTCTCTGACTTTAACTCAGCCCTCAGTCCTGCGGATTCTGTGACCCAGTGTTCATTACTCAACACACTCAGATTCATATACAGAAAAGATTGAACACTGGTCTAAAGATTTACACATTTTATTTTCACAGCAAAATTGACACACATACTTCCTTTTCAGATTCACTGGCATAGTGGGCCCCATCATATAAATAAAATCTGTTTTGCCTCCCTTGAGATAAGTTGAGTTAGTGTGATTTTCTGCTCTTCTGCTGTTTGGTTGCAGAAAATTCAACATTCCATACATAATTCCTTGTATTCACTGATCAGTTTATGCTCAAATCCCTAAAGTGACAGAAAAAAGTTGATAAACAGGGCCATGTAGTTTTGCTCGTCTCTTGATCATAGCATGCCATTTGATGCCATAGATTTTACTAGGCAGGCTACAAAATTAGGTGTTCACAGAAATGAACCTCTCCAAGGCTAATTTTTGTACATACTAAAGTATGGTGTCCCACATTCTTAAACTTCTTAATGATTGTTCCTTTTGCTATGGTCATTTTACATCAAACAACAATAATTTTCTTAGTTGCGATGTGAATTTGTTCTGTGTTTTTCAGCAATGGATTTTTGGATTTTTTTTTGGAATGGATTTTTTTTTTTTTTTTTTTTAATTCTGAGACTAAACTTGCCTCAAATAATAGTACGAGTGAATTTTTATAGGCCTTTTAGTGATCTTTAGCAAAGATGACAGTTCTGGGGGGCACAGTATTTTCATTATACATTATATGGACAAAAGTATTGGGAACAAGGACTTTAATGACATTGCATTCGAACACACAGACTTTAATATGGAGTCGTTCCTCTTTGCAGTTATAACAGCTTCCACTCTGTGGGAGTTTCTGTGGGAATTTTTGCCCATTCATTCTGTAGAGCTTTTATGAGGTCAGTCACTGATGTTTGACGAGAAGGCCTGACTCTCAATCTCTATTCCAGTTCATCCCAAAGGTGTTGGATGAGGTTGAGGTCAGGGCTCTGTGCGGGCTTGTCAAGTTCTTCCATGCTGAACTCATCCAACCATGTCTTTATGGACCTTGCTTTGTGCACTGGGACAGTCATGCTGGATTATAAAAGGTTCTTTACCAAACACTGGGGCCACAAAGTTGGAAGCATGGCGTCCAAATATCTTGGTATGCTGAAACATTAAGGTTAAGTAAAGGGCTTAGCGCAAAAACCCTGAAAAACAAGTGTGTCCTAATACTTTTGTCCATATAGTGTGGAAGTTTGATAAGATCCATTGTTGTTTCCACAACCGGCACAAAACTGTCTATATCAAATTCACCATTTGCTGCAAAAGTGGCTTGTGCACTCTGGAAGGACTTGATGTGTTGTGTAGTTGCAGTTTTAATTAGAAATAACTCAAAACAATGTTTGTCTGCTAATGAGACACACTCATGTCTGTCTGTGTCCCCAGCTGAAGGAGCAGAGGGAGCGAGAGAGAAGGGCCAAGAAGAGTGCCGGAAGTGTGTCGGAGGAAGTGGGCGAGTTTGATGACCTGGTGTCGGCCCTGCGCTCAGGAGAAGTGTTTGATAAGGACCTCTCGAAGCTCAAACGCAACCGCAAGCGCTCAGTCAACCAGCTGGTGGAAAGCGGCGGACGCGAAAGGCCAGTCACTAAGGTCAACTATTGACCCTTGTGAAAGCTGGATTCACAGACTGATACTGTACCTGAAGGAAACTCCTAACTGCCGTATGCCTCCCTCCTTACCCCCCAGTCTTGTCCTAACCCATAATGACTCACAAGCTATAGAAGGACAGATTTATAGACCACTGTTGGATAGTCCCCTGTGTGCTGGAAATACCTGCAGCACTGTGCTCAATACATGTTTTACAATTTCATGCTTATTCTAAGTCCTACACGGTCTTCCTCCTCTGCATGTATGATGATTCCGTTCCTCCAACCAACTCCAGATGTAGCCTCAAATTGCTGAGTGCCCAAATTCACAAACTTGGGTCCGGTCTTAGCCATTCACAGTGCACAATTTCCCCGAGGTGGTTAAGATCAGCCAGAGAAGAACTACTGTGGCAGGTCAGGAGCTGGCAGCACTTGACTGGAAAAGGGTCAGTCTAGTTCAGGTTACCAAAATCTGGACAGAATATTGGAGGAATCTTTGAAACACTTCTGGGAAACCTTTCCTGTGTTGAAAGACACTGCCAGCCGTGTTAGGTGCTGATACCCCGTGTGCCTCTCTCTCCAACTGTATTTCTCTGGTGCTTTGATGATGAGGACAATGTCTTCTCTACCATTGGTAAATGTGAGAACTACAAAGAGAGACTGAGAGAGAGAGAAGCCCATCTCTTCAGCTCTTGGCATTGCAATAACCCAGCTGAACGATGGACCCAAGTGTCACTCAGCCAGAAGTGGCAATCATTGTCGACGTTCTACATGGAGACAAGTGAAGCAAAGGCAAGGCCAGAAAGGAAAACAGGGACACTGTGGTCACCGCCTTTATTGGCTGGTAGAGCCCCTTCCCAAGTGCCTCCTCAAACAGATGGCATTCCCTAGGACTAAATGCGAGTTAGAGGTGCCGAGAAAGCACAGCACTTCTATTGAAAGACTGAAGAGTGACCCGAAAAGGCTCTGAGACAGGACGATGCTGGAGGCATGTCAGTCCATTTCCACCTACAGATCTTCTTCGTCTATTTAAACCAATTTAAAAGATTTGTGATGGCATTAGTGAGTGCCAAAGCAAAAGCAGAAAATTAAAGATGTAGTACACCTTAAGAAATGCAGGTAGAATGGCATTTATATATTTATTTATACAAAAGAAGCAAACATGCTAATTTCAGAACCTTTTTTAATTCTTCATATATTTCCTAGTTTGTACCTCTAATGCTTTGGAATTCCTATGAAGTTGATAGCTATTTGGCTCATGCAGGAAAATGAAAGAAAACATAAGCCTGTGATGCCCTGCGATTAGTCTAACTGATCCATGCACATCCACCAAACCTCTTATATTGTGATGACAATTCCAGAGGCGGAGCTTTTGAGTTGAAAGCACAGGTCTGCCCCTGCGCTGCCTCGGGTCAAAATGACTCACGGTGCCACTGAAAATTTTTGCTCATTAGTCTACCATGTATCAGCTATGCGTCATGGATACTTAAGCATATGAATAGAAACGATCTGAGCAGGTTGTATTAATAATTGTAAAATAACAATCTGAGTAGTTTTTTTTTGTTTTTGCATCCTCAGTGATGATTCCCTAGTCAATGAGCTCAAGATCCACATGCAACCCACTTTTTTCCATATATTTTTGTTTATATTGTTTTTCATTACATGTATATTAAGTGTTCTTGTAGATGTAAGTAAGACAAAGGTTGCAAATGCATGGACAATGGCCTTCTATTCAGATGCACACAGCTCCTAAAGGGTAAGAGGGATGGAAGATAGTGTAGAGAGTAAAGACATATAGGTTAAGAGTGAAGCCTTTATGGCAACGACGGTGAAATTGGACTGAAATCTGGAGGACTGCACGGCACAGTATTGTTTTTCTTTGTGGTACCAGGTGTAGTGAGATCATTATGGGGTAGAGTATGATGATAATAGGGATTCTGTTCTGGTTAACGCAAGACCGAACTGAGAGGTTCAGTATACACAGTAATCACCATCCTGATCATTTTGTCAAGCTGTGTTTGCACCATTTAGTGTATGCAGTTTGTTTTCTTTCTCTCCTGTCTACCCCATCTGCCCATATGGGGGACCCTGGGAGGTTTAGTAAGAGGATTGCTCCTATCTCTTAAGAGATGATTGAATTTTCTCAGACTTGTTACTAATCTTTCACATGTGTGGTACCACTCCATGCCCCTGAACCTGTGTGTTTAGGGTGTAAGTAGGGGTTGAAGTCAAGGCAGGGACTTTTCTGTGTGCCAATAGGGTACTTTATCCATAAGCCAAAAGGTGGGGGTGTACATGATTGCACAACAGCACATAGCATATGGTGCCATTATTGAGAATTAGTGCTCATTTATCCTCATTATTCTCTTTATGAGGGAGGTGGGGGAGAGGTTTCCTTCTTAACATTTAATGTAAGCGAGGGCAAGAGTGTCTTCGTTCATATTTATATTATTTTTGGAGCATACGCCAAAAGTACTAACCAAATACCCTGTGTTCAGTGTAACTGATCTAATCAAACACTACCTTGTTGTATACGTGACTTTTGATGTAGAGCTGATTAAGCTAATTAGCTCACATTAAACAGCTGCACTGCGTCCAGCCCTTGATTTGCTGAATGCGCCAGCAGACACCATCCCCTAACGGCCGTACAGCAAGTAGTGGCAGCTTCAGGTGGTGATGGGGTGTTTCTTCTGTAAAATGACACTCATCTAGTGTCCAAATAGAGAAGAAGAAAAAAACTATATATTAACTTAAAAGTACTCATTCGTGGACACTTCGGAATGTTTCTCACATTGGAAATACAAATTGGATATCCATGAAGGAAAATGAGATTGTGACAGCTTAATGAGCATTTTCTCCGTGCTGATGTAAATTTAGGTGTTTCTTGGGCCGTTTCGCTTTCCATTCTATTCTTCAGCTCATAATGTTTTCATCAGTAAGGAGAGAGCTTTAGCAGATGCTGGTAGAAATACATTGTTCCACCGCACAGTCTGAGCTCGCTTAATTTAGTCCAATACCATGGGGTATTTAAAATCATCAGTATTATTATTTTTTTTTGTACATGTATTTGGTCATTGACTGACCAGAAAGAGTAATAAATGTAGCTTTGTTGCTTGATGCACTTTTTTTTTTTTTTTACTATGTAGGACAGGCTTTTCCTGCACCCTCAGTACGGACACGCTCATATAGCTTATCATTACAGGAAAAAGAGACAGAGGAGCGGAGAGAATGTGTGGTCGGATGTATTTTCGTAGGTAATGAAAGATGGCCCTTCTAAATAGTTGTAAATGGCTGGCTCCAACTCCCCGCGGCTCGAACGTTTTACGTAGATATGTGGTTAAATTCACGAAAGGGACAAGACAGAACGAGCCGGTTTAGATGTTAAACACACAGTTGACTTGGGTCTGGTGACCACATGTTGACACGATGACGAGGAGATAAATATATACAGAATGTAGTTCTTTAAAATGTAACTTAAAACTGTATGAGAGCACCCGGTCTCCTCTGCTGCCTCAAAGCGCATCACTTGCTTTCGTATCTTGTTTGCCTTTCACCTTTATTTGGTCCAGTAATGCACTTGTTTGCCAGAATGACTCAAAACGTGATGCACAAATATGATCCTTTGATAGAAAAGATTTATATAATGGGTGAGAAATGACCTGAAACACGAAAACACACAAGTTCCACAACCTTTGTATGGGCCATGGGAAGCTGCACTCAAGTTTTTTGACAGGTTGTATATTGTGCAGAGCGAGTATTTTTCAAGGTCGACTTGATGAGCTTCACCCGAAAGATGTATAGTTCTGAAATATTTTGTAGACAGTTGTTTGAGGAAAAGAAAACACAAAAAAAGTGGAAAAGTTAAAAAAAAAAAAGTTAAGGAATGTTCCATTTTTTCCTGTAAATTGAATCTCTATTTATTTGCCTTATTTAGTTTGCTATATTTTGTATGTACACAGCATTACAACAAAAAAAGTTATATAAGTATAAATATGAATACCTATACTGTGGTCCTTGTATGTCAAATAGGGTTTTTTTTTTTCACTCTGGAAAAAATTCATTCATTTTATAATTTGTCTTTTGGTTTTGTTTTTGCTCGCCATGCATCCTTTTTGTAGGGTAAAATAAACCTGTTTCCCTTACAGTTCTTGTGTGGTCCTTTTTGGCGGTCTGAACGAAGTGCAACACTGCCCTCCACTGTTAGTTACAGATGCCATGTTCTTCCAAACTTGCAAAACACCTCATGAAACAGTTAATCAGTAAATCAGTAGGAGTTTTATTGTCCTCACACTTTCAGTTCATGAGAACCTCCAGAAACACATTCTTAACCTGATTCTTGTATAATAAATCAGTACTGATTAGTAAAGTCCACTTTATTGATCTTGTTCAGGTCTTTGAATAACATGACACCACTGGCCATGAAAGTAAATCACAGCTCTTTCAATGCAAAAGCTTGAACAGTTCTGTATAATACTAAAATGCAATGCGAAATGCAAATAATTCCTGATTTAAGTGGTGAAATGTTAAACGTGTGACATCCTTGAAAGAATAAGGCCTAAATTGGGGGACAAATGGGCTTTTGCGATAAATTGATAATTATTTTAATAGATTCAAGATCTAATTACCAAGCCAATTCACTGAGAAGGTACAAGCTGAATGATGGAAACAGGCCATTATAAAGCCAAGTTCAGCAGATTCTCCACAAGAGGGCACAATTACCACTAAATGAGCTTTTGTTTATTTGTAGTTAGAAAACATGACAAAATTAAATGTTTGCTATTATAAATTGTGTATTTGAATACTTGATTGTCTAAAGAATCACTAGATTACATCCCAAATGTTTTAAAAAAAAGTCCAGAATGTCTTTGGCTTTCTAACTACTCTTACTATCCACGGGTTAGTACAGTGTAGACTCCTGGAGGAAGGATTGTCTAAACGGAACAATTGACCAAAAATCCACAACCATATCAGTAAAGTCTTAAACTCACTGGTATAAAACATTCAAAAAGGCTCACCTCACACACAGCACCTGCCTTAAAGGTACACTAGGTGTACATCTCATATGAACTTAACATTATCAAAATAGATCCAGAGCAAAACAGTGTCCATGGTTCTCCATGGTAGCTGTTCTTGAAAAGATATTCTCAATAAAAAAAATATCCAGGTGTTCAGGGCAATGTTGGTTTTTCAGGTAAACTGCTTCCACTGCAGTAAATGTCAAGTAAAGGTATGAATACAATGGTGAGGCTTTCGAAAGGCACTATCCTGACGTCAACAAGAGCGTTGTTGAGGGAGATAAACCTGCTAGGCTTCATTAAACTCTAAGCGGGGCTTAATGTGGCTACATAAGAGCATGGTTGTTCTGTAGTTTAGCTGATCTACTTGCTGCTGCGCTGAAAGTCGCCTCGCTGTCCTCCTGTCTTGGAGAGCAGCTTGATGTCGGTAATAACAATGTCACGACTGACTGCTTTGCACATGTCATAGAGCGCCAGAGCTGCTACGGTCACTGCAGTCAGCGCCTCCATCTCCACCCCCGTACGGCCTGTTGTCTGGCAACGCGCCATGACAACGGCCATATGCCCCTCCTCCTGTAGCTCCACGGTGACCGAGGCATGGTCCAGGGGCAGAGGGTGGCACAGAGGTATTAGAGAGGAGGTCTGCTTAGCACCCATGATGCCCGCTAGCTGTGCGACTGCTAAAGCATCACCCTTGGCTAGCTGGTTGGCACGGACCAGACTGAAGGCTTTAGGCCCGAGGATGACCCGGGCGCTGGCTGTCGCTGTGCGGTGGGTCACTGCTTTATCTCCAACATAGACCATTGAGGCTTTGCCCTGGGCATCAGTGTGGGTCAGCTGGTCAGATGTTCTCTCTTGATTTGGGGATCGGGATTTGGAAATCGCTGTACTGAAGTGTTCAGGACTGTCCCTTTGGTTGTGATGCTCCCTTACGCTCTGATGCCTCTGATTGGGGAAGGCCAACACAGTGTTTCTGAGAGAACTAGAAAAAGACTGGGTCTTCAGTGGCATCTGCCTGAAAAGTCTATGTGCGTGTCTCAGCTGTGCAAACTTGTCTGTGCGTGTTTCAGAATCTGAAGCATACTGAAGATCAATAACGATCACTGCATCACTTCTAAATACATCAAGGTTCCTCCCTTGACTGGCACGGTAAACATTTACTATTGTCTCACTCTGGAAAGAGATTGACTTTGTAGAATCTAGTGCATCTGTGGCAAAAATGCTGTTAGTAAAGTCAGTTGTAACTCGGCCACTCCAGTGTAAATAGTGTTGTCTCTGAGACTGTAGGACTACTTGGTCTAATGGAGCCACGTGAGGCGTGGAGAAAGGATGCTCCATCTGCTCGCCTCGTGACGCAGGCTCAGGCTGGCCGTGTTCTCCAGCTAAGAAACAAGAAGAAAATAGGTGTCAGTTAAACACAACTGAATAATAAGCAAAGAGACAAGACCTGTGCAATTATATGATAATTATATTTTCTGAAATGAAACTTTCCCATCTAGCCATCACGATTTGGCATTCATTTTCCAAATTTCAACACATAATTTCCAAGAACTGGCTAATATTCCACCCCTGACAAGAGCCATTAAAATAATGTTCTTCGTTTCACCTGTTAGTGAGATGGCTAATTGGTGTATAATTTTATACTAATTTTTTTTTTTCTTTTGAGAAGTAGCTCAAAGACACTTTGAATTTCTGGTTCTTATCGTCACCTCTCAACAATTCATAAATTTCATGACACCAAAAAGCCATATGAAATCGGAACGCATAAACGTCAACAACTTACAGTGAATGATATGTTTACTGTTTACTTATTTCTTTTAAAAAAAATAATTAAATCTTTCCCTTGACTTCTCTATGACTTATGTTGTTGTTCTCTATGGCTCATGTATTGTTGGGTTAAGTGTTGGCTAGTTATTATGTGACAGTTGTTGTATAGATGCTCTGACTGCAGTATCTCGGTTAAATAGTTGACTCAGA
>JBBPDB010000001.1:41563480-41577068 GCA_037974465.1 Brachypetersius altus | reverse complement strand
AGAAACAGTCGTGGACTTCTTAAGCACTGATGTACGTCGCTCTGGATAAGAGCGTCAGCCAAATGCCGTAAATGTAATATGTAATTGTAATTTTTAGCCATACTGCATAGCTGTAATAGACATCATTTGTTGAATTAAATATGTAAATGATGACAGATAATGGGCACATTTTTGAGTGAAACCACATTTGAAAGCACAAAGTGAGGATGGTTCAGAGGCCTATTACGTACAGCTGTGTCACCCACCAATGAGGATCATTGGCCTGTTCTTCATCTGAGATATATTGAACATGCCTGTGAAGAGAGAAAGGAGGCAGGTAAAATCACACGCTTGAAGAGAAAAAACATGCGTGCAGAATAAGTCAGGGTCTCCATTAGGCCCTGTGCTGAATTGTGCAGTAGAGGAGCACTTTGCATGGGGAGCATTAGTGAAATGGACTGAATCCTCCTCCATTAACGAGAGAAGAAGAGGTGGATTACAGAGAAATTGACAACCTGTGGAGTGTGTCTAAGCCATGAGGACAAACATGGATAAGGGAGACAAACAGTGACAAGAAAAATAAAAGGTCTTATTATGAGACAAAGACGGAGAAAATAACGGAGTGATGAATGTAAAGGACAGGCATCCTTGCAGAAGAGAAGTGTACAGGGATCTGTTCTGGTAAATACATGTATGAGTGTGTGTGTGTGTGTGTGTGTGTGTGTGTGTGTGTGTGTGTGTGTACCTGCATGTTGTTTCTTCTTCCTCCCCACTGCAGCTCCTATAATCTGCAGAAGCTCCTCATCCGACGCTCCGGAGCGCAAACAATCTCTCAAAGACACCTCAGAGTTTCCAAACAAACATACCTGTAGGACAAAGGTGCACAGACACACACACACACACAGATGTAAAGATACACACAGTTTATAGAGAATACAAACCAACAGACCCGCACCAAAATGTATCTAAAGCTCTCACACACCCACACCCACAGCATGAAGTTAAATATGTTAAAAATGTTTCTAAGTTTTACATGAAGATCCTTCAGGCTATACCTTTGCTATACTTTTTGTCTTAACCGTATCCACACAGATTCATCAGAACAAAAAAAAGTTACATTAAAAAGAAGAGTCACAAGCGCAAATAATGGAAGATTTATTAGATGGTGCTATGCTAAAATACCGTCTCCAGTTTCCTCGTCAGTCTCAGTAATATCATTACAGACAGTTCTGGTGTGCCATGTGCTAGTATGGAAACTGTCTGGCTGTTATAAATGTACTAATTATTAGCTTTTATGTCCTTAAAACCAACCTCTTTTTATCTAAGTCTTAAGGGTTCAGTGTCAAAAACAACCTCTTTAGTTCTATTCCACAATAACATGCTCTGTTCTTATTGGCTGTCCTGTATCATGCCTCAACCAAAAAGCAGTCTATGGTGGTGTACCCTTATTGTTTTCATGATATCACAAAAAAATTAATTAAGAATTACTTGTTTTGCAACATAGTTTCCACATATGGAAAGTGGCGAATGAAGCTTTAGCAATATTGATATGCTAAATTAAACCCATATGTCTATGAAATTGTATGAATTGGGCTCTTGTAAGCCAATTAAAACTGCAAGAGTTGACTGGGAAACAAATAACTGTCCTCCAAACCTACGCCTTGCCTTCCCCAACCCGCTGATGTGGAAATGTACCTTGAGGTTGCCATCAGCTGTGATGCGTAGACGGTTGCAGGAGCCACAGAAATGGTCCGACATGGAGGTTATGAAACCCAGCTGGCCCTGAAACCCTGGAACTCTGAATGCCTGAGACCACACATACACTGATACACATGAATCAGTCCATCAAACCATGACCAAATTGTGTCTAAAGCAATGCTTCATATGTAACATATGTTTACAACCAGCTGAAACAGGTAACGAAAGCAACTACTGCCTACAAAAAGAAGGCTGGAAAGTTCTCCTGAGGATTCGTCTTCTCCACAGCACTTAAGTTCCCCAGGTATAAAATAATAAAAATGTACTATAATACAATTACAATGATTGTCCTAAGAGGATAAAGAAAGTATAAAAGGCACAAAGCCCAATTTATAATTCATTTCCAGCACTGAGCCATAATAAATGGCACTCTTTAATAGGTTCCAGTGAGGAATGAGGAATAATTCATGGTCGGGATGATTTATTTATCAAGAGTCTGGAGAGATGCTGACCTTGGCAGTGCCTGTCTCGTCCCCTGGAAGCGGCTCCAGACTGGGCCACTGCTGTTTAATGCGGTCCAGCATCTCTGCATAGCTCACCATCTTCTTGAAGTTCCACCTATTGCCTGCAGAGGGAGCAAGTCAAATATCACATATTGTCACAAGGGCCACTGTACAGAGTACAAAGTTTCTATAACTGTTCGGTTAGAACACTATTATTTCAGAGACCATTCCCATCAGCCAGACCCTCTCACAGAGTCAAGCATGTGGTGTTCACCATATACACACGCTCCCATCTGTGGAGAACTGAGCTCTGTCCTGCCTGTAGGGTATGTATTGTTCATGCCACAAAGCCTGACAGGACTTTAAATGCTTAATATTATCATGCATACTCCACTCATTTACCTGTGATTGAACATTCATTTAGCACCAATCTGCACCAACATATAGGACACAGACGGGAATTCTTGCTGGATAGTAGCAGTGTAAACAGTGTGAAATTCTTTCTCTGCATTTAACCCATTCACCAAGTGAAGCAGCAGCGGGAAGGCAGGGGCAGCGCCCAGGGAGCAGTGTGTAGGGGGGTAAGCGGAACCACTAGCATTCCTAGGATTCAAGCCCATCACATTCCAATCACAGGGGCAACACCTTAACCACCAGGCCGAAAAACACACATCAAATGTTTTGTTGATTTTCTAAATGAGAATACACATTCGTTTTTATGCCGAATTACTGTTTATTTGCTCATTTATTTTTGTTCATTCAATTTGTTGGAAAAAATTATGACATAAAACGTGGTCATGTTTTATGTTTATAAATAAAGAGAAATAAACAGATGGTGCTCTAAAATGTGATAAACTAAAATGTGACCACGGTTATTCAGACTTTTATATGACTGCATACAGCTTTACAGTCTGTTCTGGATTCCTGTACTGTAATAAGCCACCTAATGGACATTTAAAATTCATGAAGCAACTTAAGTACAACCCACTCTGTGTTGCATTTAAATGTCAAAATGAACTAAGAGGTACAATGAGTCATTATTTGCCCACTCGCTCCATCACAGTCTTTGACAGACATCTCCTTTGAAAAATATCTCTAATAAGCTCAGAGATCGACACCTAACCTTTGCAACACAAAACAATTTACAATATATTTCAACAATAAGGTGACAGCTTCTTCCAAGCAGGAGAACAAAGGAATATTTCATTTAGACCAACAGATTAAGTGACTGCTGTAAATATGTCACCTGTGCTGTCAAGGACATATTTAAGCTGATTAATGATTTGACACACAATTCTTTTCATTCGTCAATCGTAGCTCATGATTATAAAGTAAGATATTTATCTCAAAGAAGGCAAAAGTAACCTACAACCAGAGGCATGCCAGAGATTCAGCCAGATCTACTTCTGTTTTCTTAAAAACAATACATTTACATGTTCCAAATTATGATGTGTTAATCTGTATCACAGAGACATCAGAAACATACAAGCAATTATTTACCTTTGCAATCAGTATTAGGAGTCATTCTCAAAAACAGGTGACATTAAAAATACAGCTTACCATCAAAAGGCATGTACTCAATGAAGCGCACATCCAGAGGCTTCCGCTCAGTAAGAGACACGAAGTCCAGCAGCTCGTCTTCGTTCAGGCCCCTCATTACCACACAGTTCACCTGCGGACAAAAACACACCAACTACTGATTAAACAGGTGAAGCTTTCACACTCTCATTCTTATAATAGTGCAGTATAATTAGTGCTGGGCCGTTAACGACATTAAAAATATCGCTGTTAAAAACCCCCCCACACCCTGGACAGAGGGAGCTGTACTACGCAAGCTATGATGAATTTCACCTTGATATTTCAGTGACTTGTCCGGTTCACGCACATTTTAAACTTGTCTCGGTCTCTCTGTTAACACCATTAACACCAAGATAACAATGAGATTAACTGCGTTAAAAAAAATTATCTAGGCCCACCTCTAATAATAATTCTAATAGTTTAAACCATGCCAACATCTGATTGTAGTGAAGGAAAAGACTGTGACTGTAGGAAGAAACAGAACTCAGACTGAAGCGTCTGCTGGGCTTCCTCTGCTTTGAAGAAAACAAGGACAGAGACAGGGCCGAGAAACAGAGAGGATATGAAAGAGTTTTGGCAAACTTTGCCATGGGAGATGGAAATTTACAGGACGTTAGAATGGAAGGAGATGGAAAAGGCACGGCTCAGAAACAAAATGATGCCAATATTATGCTGGTTGAAATAAAATAAAAATTTAGTCAGGGTCCCTTACTTCCAGTTAAAGGCAACCCTAATGCTTCAACATTCCAACGCCATGCTTCCAACTTTGTGGACACAGTTTGGGGAAGAACCTTTTCTGTTCCAGCATTACTGGTCCCCAGAGCACAAAGCAAGCTCCATAAAGGCATGGTTGGATAAGTTTGGTGTGGAAGAACTTGACAGGCCCACACAGAGCCCTCAACCCCATCCAACTCAACTTTGAATGGGAGCAAATGTAGTATGATTTTAGTCCAAGCATTTTTGAAGCATTTCCATTGGTCTATTGGTCACAATGTAAAGTCACCTGGCATTTTCATGTGATGTAGAAATAATATTAATCAATAAAGCAACATAAATAATGTTTTCTATTTGACCAGCAATATACATATATGGTACATATACAAATATGGTCATACAAACCATTTAAAGCCAAAGTGGAGTCAAATCCCATTAAAAAGTAATTTACTCCATTTAACAGCATCGCAAAAGGATTACTAAATCACCTTACCTCATAAAGCACAAATGTTGCACATATTATTTTTTTAAAAAAAAGGTGTTTTTACCTTAACAGGATTGTAACCCATTTCAATCGCCCTGTCAATTCCCTCCATCACTTTATGGAACCCTGTAGAGGAGAATGGCTTGGTGATCAAACCAGAAATGTATCTCCTTTGCTACATATATATTGAAGGTATTTCATATCTTTCCTTTATATTGAATATATATTCAGTATAAAGAAAAACACAAGAGTACTTCTGCAAGTTTTCTTTGTTTACATAAAACCCTAGAAGAATATTTCAAACTGAATCCAAACCACTGCAGTAATTGGTATTAAAAAGAGTTACTGCAGCATGACCGGCTAACAAGGCTAGCCAAAAAAAACACATCAAGCTATAAAACAGAACAGCAAACCAGACACAAGCACTATTCTGAAGCATTCATATCACTAATCTTTCCACAGTTCTAAATCAACAACCCATTAATTTATATTCCAGTAATCAAATATGTGTCTTCAGTGTATACTCCCCCCTGTTTGGGTCTTCCTATGTACTGCCGTTTCTTCTCCTGAGCCACGCTCCTCCATCTGTCTCTAACAGTGAGATATCTGCCACCCAAGGCTCCAGCATTCTGTTATTCCACTTGGCTTTAACAACCGTTTTGCTACACCAGCCGCAACACTATTCCTCTGCTTTGATTGTGCTGGGTGTTCATATTCATTACCTCTTGCCTCTGGCAGTTCTTGGTGCTTGGTGACTTATAAATGCATCATCCTGACATCTCAAAGCCAGGCGCCTCACCTACCTTTACGTCTAACAATGAACTCGAACTTGGCGGGCACTAATGAGTCCAGGCTGACATTGAGCAGGTCCACCCCCGCCTTCTTTAGACCAGGCAACAGTCTGGCAAGGTTCATGCCATTAGTGGTTACAGCAATCGTCTTCAGCCCCTCTAGCTTCTTCATTTCGGCTTGAAACATAGGAAAGAGACAAAAGAGCTCATTTCTGCAAATTCCAGATGATTAAAGCAATCCAGCGACAGTTTAACTTAACTCTAATCTTTGTCATCTCAGATATATACACGTATAGAGTGAACCTACAGAGACGTGACGGTGTAGCTCCAGACTTTACTGAGTGCAGATATATATTTGAATAAAGGGGTTTGAAGGTTTGATGAGGAGTCTGCCATATCTGTAGCATATGGCCAGTTATCACATTCGATCATTTCAACATGGTTTTGTGTACTTAGTAATAAACTTGCTGACTCCAAACACACTTTAGACTAATGGACAGGTGCTGACACTTCTAATAGAAATCAGGGTGCAAAAGATGCTATAAAAATCTACCAACAGGCTTTACTTACAGGACCCATATCATACATTTTTGTTGTATTCTATTGTTTTTCTCTCTGAGAAAAACCTCCAACCTCCCTTTTTCTTGTTTTTTTTTTTACTGTGCATGATGCGTGTGAATTCAAAAGTAGTCTGGACTGAAACACAAATTCGCAAGAAGAGGAGGGGCTAAACTACCATAGGCTAAAAATGTAAATACGTAACTGGCTTGGATGTCTCCGATATCACTAAAACAGACAGTTTAATAACGGCTGTTTTTACAGTATTTACACACTAAACGACAGGCCCTATAAAGTTTGCTTTGAGTCAATGGGTTTTCTGTGTATGGAAAACAGATAAAATATTGTACTTGATGATCAACTGTGTACAACAGATATAGCAAATACAGACTAAGTTGGACAAGTATTTTCCTCAGCAATACTTTTTTTTATTTAACATATCAAAATAAATGCTTGGGATGGCCAGAAAAATTAGATATCCTCCCCAAAAAGTTGTCATTTGACTGCATGATGTATTAAGAAGAACAGCACATGATTGTTGACCTATTTGATCTAGTGCTGCTGTGACATTAGTGTTTCGCATGTCAAATTGAACATCCTCCACACATAGCTATCATTCCAGGCTCTAACCTCCTCACACTCATCTACACTTTCTACTATCTACACAGCCATACCACACTACAGGCCTGTGAACATGAAGTACAGAAGGTTTCTGTGTCTACACAAAACAAGAACTATTCTCATTCAGTACTAATAATAGAGAGCACTTTTAAAAGACCATAGTGCCTTACAATCAAAATGAAAATCTTGAAGAAAATGCCTCGCAGTTGTTGCAATGCTGATGTTCTATTATTTTTCTTGCATTTTTAGGATTATGATTGTTTTCTCTGGCTACAAAATCTTTTAATTATTCATGCAGGAATTTAGTAACACACTTTTTGTATTCCCAAAAGAGAACATGAAGACGTGTGCAGAAGAGAGGCTTGAGCTTCCATTGTTGGAGGTTAGATGCGAATATAGCCATGGAATAGTGAGCTGCAAACCCGGCTAAGCCGAACTGTCACAACGGATTCGTTTATTAAAACGCCATCTGAGGTCACCAGGTCTTGCTGTATTACCATCAGTGTTGAGAAGAAATTTGATGCCAGAATTTCTCAACAACTGAACAGTACTCAGATGGACCATTAAGTGGTTGTGTTAATTAACAAACAAACATTTTACCAATAATATGGAGGACATCAGGGCGAATAAGCGGCTCTCCTCCAGTCAGACGGATCTTCTCCACCCCCTCTCGAACGAAGAGTCGAGCCACAGTCAGCACCTCCTCTGTGGTCAAGAGCTGGCCTCTCGGGGTCAGTTTCACTCCCTCCTCTGGCATACAGTACTGACCTGAAGGAAAACAACTTTTTTTGCACTTTTAAATATTTTTCACTATGGGAGCATGAGAATCTTTCAATGAATTCAGACCAATTCTCAAAACAGACACTATCCCATAGGCAATCTGACCATAAGCCAGGTTAAAAGAGATTCTATAGCTGCCTGATACTGCCAATCTCAATCAATAGAGCCCATTACACTAAACAACACTCATGTCCTTTGAAAAGGGTAGCTTGCTTTTTTAAGCTCTCTAATATAAAAAAGCAAACATCCCTTATTCAGCCTCATCTATAATGAAGATGCTCTCTTTTTTTAATTTGTAACTTAAATCAATAAGTAGAGGGACAGCAAGAGCCCATTTAAAGAGATAATCCTTTACTGTCTCTGAAATTTAATCATCTAACAAAGAGTCTGCCGCTGAGAGAGGCACTTACAGCGGAGGTTGCATTTCTCTGTCAGGGAGATTCGCAGATAACTGTGCCTTCGTCCAAAAGTGTCTGTGAGAAACTCTGAGAAAGGCAAGACGTCCTTCAAAACTCGCCTGTGACCACGGGCCACAAGTGATTCCTGAATGTAGAGGAGAGAGAGATGTTAGTAAAGGAAGGAAATTCTAGAACATCAAAATGTTTTAATGTAAACACTTTAAAATGAGCTACACAACCAATACAAATGTAAAGCTATAAAAACTATTTTAGAACTATTTTGAACTGCTGACTTTCTGCATTCACCAACATACACACGCCACAACCACTGGACTCTTCACAATGACACTTTGAACAACGCCACTTTAAACTCTCACTGCATCGTT
Organism: Brachypetersius altus; assembly: GCA_037974465.1. Classification (NCBI taxonomy): domain Eukaryota; kingdom Metazoa; phylum Chordata; class Actinopteri; order Characiformes; family Alestidae; genus Brachypetersius; species Brachypetersius altus. Next base: position 41,568,578 of record JBBPDB010000001.1, on the reverse strand, counting down.
TTGCACTGCACATTCTAAATTCCTCACTGCATCATTTGCACTAGACATTCTTTTAATATGAATACTGTGTTATCACCTTTCCATACTGTAAATGCTAAACACTCTATAAAATGTTATTTTTTTTTTAAATATTGCACCTTTTTTCTACATTTTTACATATACATTACATTCATATATATATATATATATATATATATATATATACATACACACACACACACATATATACACACATACATTATATATATATATATATATATTCAATTGTCAAATTTAAACATTTTGTTATTTTTATTTTATTTTATTTTATCTTACTTCTATATATTTATGTAAAGTTGGGGGAACAGGAGCCTAAGAATTTCATCACAGTAATGATGCTACATTGTTATCTGTATATGACCATAAAACTTGAAACCTTGTTTTTGTTTTAAAGTGCTTTATAAATAAAATGGTATGGAATAGTAGATGTGATATATTTGCTGAAATATTTATTAACCTATCTATAACTATTAACTGTTTAATAGTTAAAAATAATGTAATGTGATTACATCCCTAAAATGACACTGCACAATTGACAACTTTTCAACAGAGTTGCAAAATAAATGTACACAATTACACTACGCTGAGAAGCAGCTCATCTGATTTCATGGATACATTTAAACTGCTCATACAAACTCATCTGGTGCAAACTCATACTAACACAGCACATTAGTCAAGAGAAAAAATGTGTGCTAGCTTTAATCGTTATTAAATGTCATCTCTTTGGACAGCATAAGCTAAAAATCCACCTACACACCCAATCTGAAAACTAATGAAGAGCCTTATTACTTTAACCTAAACATAAATAAAAGTTTTAGTTATCCTCTGTGCCACTGTCATTTGCATTATATATTGTGTTTGCTCTGTAGGACTGTCATAAACAGTAAAATAACATTAAGAGTAATCAATGATTGTATCAGCACACTTTTACTTCATAGCAGTTAAACAAAGAGTCTTTAATAGCTTAACCTTCTGGGTTTGCGGGGCCCACCTCAAACAACTTAAACAACATTACTTGAACTTATTCCACATTTTGTCCCAGATCAAGTAGTAAAAGAATATAGGATCACCATCCATGTTGGATTTCCTTCCAGAATTACTTCTTAATATTTTTATGACTGGGCATGTTGAGGTGTTATCGCATTAACATAGGCAGCACATACAAAAGAAAATATGCTTGTGTTAATTAATTGTGGGAGACAATAGTCCAGTGTAAACTGTCCAGCACGTATACTGGTTTACCGTTACACTTTCGTTAAGGGTAATGTATTAAGCTGAGCTTAAAATGAAATTAAAGTGTTTCCGATTCAGTCATTTTTTCTTGGAACCGAACTGAAACTTGTTAGCGAAAACGGCAGATTTTCTCCACTTTTTTTTCCCCTTTTTTCTTGGCAATATATAATTCTCCATGCATTTTTGTGGTAATTTATTAAGAAAAATATAATGTACTCATTTTGGAACATATATATAGCTACATTTTCATATAAAATATAACTGTATAAATGTTCAGATGTGCAGGGCAGTGTGCCTCAGGAACTGGAAAACAATGTCTGAATGTTGATATAAGATGCATTGTGGTCCACAGAGAAATATCTCATTACGTACATGTTCACACCTCCTGATGACAAAGTAACCTTGAACTGTTTTAGAGCAGTTATGAGAGCTCAGCATTCCAGTGGACCACCTGATGCACCTGTTCCAGCTCATTATGTTCTACTGAAGACCTTGATTGGCTGGATCAGATTAATTTGTGTGCTATAAAGTGGATCTCCGGGAGAAGGGTTGACGACCACAGCAGACCTACTTGGTAACAGTAAAAACACCTCACTGTTAAAAGCTGGAGGTCACCTGGGCCAGGGTTGAGAAAATTAGACTTCTTTGTAGAACACTTCTACTTCTGTCCAAACAATTCTAACAAAATAAGGACAGAAGGATCTATTTTAATGACAGTTTTAATTATATATATATATATTAAAACCCAGTTAAACATATATATATATATATATATATATATTAGGGCTGGACCCACTAATGCTTTATCACATTATTTACTTAATGCCAACAGTTTATTTAGTTTTATTTTCTAATCTATTTATTTTCTAATCCTTTTATTTTTTAAGTTTGTTGCTTTTTTATGTTATTGTGCTTGTGGGTGCACGTAGCACACATCTCTACGTCTGGTTTTTGCAGGTGTCAGGCATCCCATTACTTTTGTCTTTATTATATGATCAAAAGTATTGGGACGCCTAGCCTTTACACAAACATATTCCTCATTGAAAATTCTTATGATGGACAATACAAATGCCCACAAGTCAACATACATACAAAAGTACATGAGAAAAAGTAATGGGACACCTGACATAACACCAACCAAGACTTTAACAACACTGCATTCAGACACACAAGACTTTAATATGTTGTTGGTTTCCCTTTGCAGCTGCTGTAATGCTCTGGACTCTGAGGGTAACTTGTTTTTCTATAACAAACCCAGTTAAACATGAATGTTGTGTAGTAGCAAACAGCTTTGATTTTATATTTGATTACATTAATGTTTAAGTTGAGATTTACAAGAAATATTTGAACTGCAACTGTGTTAAAGGGAACACTGCTGTTAAAAAGCTCCTTGTTTAAAGTGTTTGCAAAACAAATGTTATTGGATTTTTGCTCATATAGCACTACATTAACAATAAAAGTGCACAATACACTACTTTTGGATGAATTATTGAATTGTGCGTATTACAACGTGATTAATTGCAGAAAACCATGTTCACTGCCCAGCATTCATTTTTATAAAACCTTCCACTGTTTCTTGTTTGGCTCGAATTAACCAAGTCCAGGTTACTATGGTCTGAAAACACTCTCTTAACTATAGACTCACTGGCCTAACCACTTTCTGCTCAGACTCCGCCAGTCCCATCAGTGGAGAGCATGTGTCACAAAGTGTAACAAACATGAATTAAGAGGCCTTGCTCTGGTGGTGTAATAAGAACAGTTTTCAGGACTGGCAGGCCTGGAAGTGTGAGCAGAGAGTGATCAGGCCAGTAAGGGTTAACCCTAAGGCACAGTGTTGATGCCAAGTTGCTCAAGTGCAACACGGCTAAAAGAGTGATCATGTGTCAAAGTGCAACACACATTTATTAAGAGGCTTAAAAGGAACAGTCCTGACAGTCCCAGAGAAAAGGACAATTCAAAATAAGATGTCTTCTTCGTCCAGCTTATTTCTTCTAGACATAATTGAGCACAATATGATAGTATTATGATAGTATTAATATGATATTAATTATATTAATGCTGTGCCCTGGGGTTAACGGTTACTGGCCTAATCACTCCCAACTTCTCAGACGCTTCCAGGCCCATAAATCCTGAAAACTGCTCATATTACACCACTAGGGCAAAACAGAGGGGCAGTTTGGTGTTTGAACTGTTAGACCTGGAAGAGTCTGAGCAGTTGGAAGTGATTAGGCCAGTGAGGCTTAATGCCAGGGTACAGTGTTAATGCCAAATTGCCCAACTGCAACGCTGTTAACAGCCTGAGCCCAAGCCCTTACCTCCCCAGTCTGGGGTTTAGCCTCTGTGTCCTCAGTGTATGGTGAAGTCCTGGGCTCTGCGGGCTGGTTCTCCTCTTTAGCTGCACCAGTGGAGCAGCGTTGCTGTTGGACTTTGTCTCCAACTGACACTCGCACCGCCCGCAGGGCCTCGGAGGCGTGTGTCCTCAAGATAAGCCCACAGCCCCGGCTACTGAAGAAGGCCATTTCACGACAGGCTTCTCCAGATCAGGCGCTCTGAGTGGGGTTTACTCCCTCCATGTGCAGCTGAACCTGAAGTTCACAGCAGAGCTCGTGTTGACATGCCTTACACTCCTGCGACACGAGGGGAGGAGTATCTCAGTTCAGCCAATCAGCGGTGTGGAAATGTACCACGGGAAACGTAGTTCAATGTCATTCTATATTTTTAAGCATACAGTACGTCATATGGACAAATATTGGGAAACTTGACCAAACATGTGAAATGTAGTTCACGGCCATTATTCGTTTTTTGAGTACTATATGTATTTTGAGTGCTGTATCGGGACGCCAGACAGTTGCACAAAAAGGACTTTACTGCCATTGCATTAAATTATGTGAAATGAAGTTCATGGTTTTAAAATAGCAAAGACATATAAGATAAAAGGCATTAAAAGTAATGTGTTGTGCTATTCATGTTTTATCCACAGCCAAGTTCAAACTTTACTATTGCATTTAGTCTTGCAGCAGGCACGTTAATAATTCCCCACTGCCCACATACACAAGGTGTAGTTGGAGTTTGGACTCCAGTACAGTTATGATTGGTGAAGCTGTTATCAAGCTAATCCAGGAGCCCACGTGTTATTCTGGAGCCCTATGTCTCTGCATGAATGGCTCCCGAAATCTGATGCGATCTTCTACAGAGCTGTGATTATACATCAGAACAGTCTTGCTCAACAGACCAAGTTATTACACCAGTTACACCAGTTAGAGTCCTTGGGCAAAACTGCCAACATTCGTCAAACCATTTCACGATTGGGTCGTACCACAGGAAGAGTAAAGCTTAAATAAAATAATGCGTTTTGTGGTAATAAAGCTTTGTTACCACAAAACGCAACTGAGGATAAGTGTGATGGACAACAGACCACCGACCTGTGGAAATTAAAAACCAGCAGACAACGGATACAAATCAAACACTTGCTGCAATTTATTTAACTAAAACATGAGACAGATAACACGAAAATGTGAAAACAATAAACGGGTGTTTCAACGAAAACGTTATTTACACAATATACCCAATGGTGGCCTCTAGCAGCCGCTGACCGGGAATGTCCACGCAATTAGATGAATGTACAATTGTCTAACTAATTGTCTAAAAATTGATGTAAAATCTATAATGGTTTGGGGCAGTTGGGTGGCCTAGTGGTTAAGCCATCCGCCCTGCAACCAGAAAGTCCAGGTTTGATCCCCAAGACCTCTAGGCATCGCTGAGGTACCCTGAGCAAGGTACCGTCCCCACACACTGCTCCCCGGCGCCGTGTTCCTGGCTGCCCCCT
>JBBPDB010000001.1:41548903-41563380 GCA_037974465.1 Brachypetersius altus | reverse complement strand
TTCCTGGCTGCCCCCTGCTTCACTTGGTGAATAGGTTAAATGCAGAGGAAGAATTTCGTGCTGTTCACACTGTGTGCAGTGGTGTGTTCACGCATGACAAATAATGGTGTCTGCCAAATGATGAATATAAAGATTTTACATCTTACAAATCTGAGGCACATAATGAGGGTGCAATGGCTGTTGATTACCTGCTTCAGTGGAAATTAACAAATTAAAGACTGGTTCGAGATCCTCAAACTCAGACAGTGGCTACCAAGACATTTTAGACAACAGCCCTTTTCCACTCCTGCATGACCATCCCCCAGTGCATCAAGACTTACACTATATGGGTAAAAAGTATTGGGACACTCTTCCAAGAAGAGTGGAAGCTGTTATAGCTGCAGAGGAGGGCCCAAATCCATGCAAAAGTCTATGTATTTTAATGCAATGGCATCAAACTCCCTAATGGTGGTCAGACCAATACTTTTGTCCATATAGTGGACTTAGAGAAATCAGTGAGACAATCTGAATTTGAAATGTGTGGAAGGTGGAAACTCTGGTGCAGAAAAAAAAGAAATGCTTAAAAAAGATGTGGTTGAAGTGATGATCTGTCATATGGTGTAAATGATGGGTAATATATATCCGAAATACAGTCAAAGTTAGCTATGGATGGAAAATATGTGAATCCTCATATTTAGTAAGAAGCTGAATCTCCTTTACTGGCAGTAACTTCAAACAAACAGTTTCCGTATCTGATGAGTCCTGCACAGTGGTCTGGACCTGCTCTTCTATCCAAAGTTTCAGTTTGTGTGTTATTGTAGTGTCCTACTTGAGCCTGCTTCTGATCATGCAACAGCGTTTCAGTGGGATTGAGGTCAAGAATCCAACTTGGCAGCTGTAAAAAAACGGTTTACTCAGTTTGAACCACTCTATTGTTGATATAATGGTGTGTTTTTGGATCCTTGGTCTAACGCATGATCACTTGTGAGACTAATAAAGCTTTATCTTATCTTATCTTAATCACTCTCAAGTTTGACCACAGATGGACACCCTGACACCGGGCTGTAGAAACCATTTTAAATTTGTTGGTCCCATGAATGACTGCACATTTATTATGACTCATCATGCTTCACAGATGAGAGGGGGGTTAATGTTGATACACAGTGTTTTGACGCAGTGCTTTGTTTAATCTAAACACAACAGTACTACAAGGTCATGGTGACTTCTAGGCTTACATCTGCGGCACATTTAAGAGGTTTTAAAGAGGTTTTAAGATAAGTCCCTTATCTTTCAAAATGATCATGGGTGCTTTGATGGTGCATTCAAGTGAAAATTACCCAAATCTTTACAGTAGTGGAAATTACCAGAGGTCATTTAATTTTAAAAACTACCAGTCAACCTAAGTGTGTCTTCTGAGGTTTAGATGTAATTATAATATGGGTACAATAGTTCTAATTCATTAAAATACAGTAGTAAAATAAGGCCCTACTACTCTCAGAAAGCTGCACTTGATAATGATTGATACAAAATATTCAAATCCGTTAAAACGTTAAAAACATATCAATATGTTTTATGCCTTGAACTAAGCTTACAGACGCAATGTTTCAAGTATCATATTCATAATAATTTTATACAGGTTATAGAAGGGTTTTGAGGGAGAGTTTAAAGTCATTAAATGTCTCAGGTGTCTAGTTCCTATCACCCACCCTTGAACAACTTTGATTCATGATGTTAGGTCAGATAGGATCGTCTAAATTACTTTGTTGAGATCTTAATAATTTAACTGATTAAGGCTTTTGTGTAGAAGTGATATACCTTGTACGTGTCGTACTGAGAATGATCCACCACCCAAGTAATACAAGCGCACAGGGGGTATTGTGTAGTCTTGGCCACTGATGTGAGAAGTAAAGGGATGCAGATGGAATACTGTCTGTAATTACAAAGTGCATATGTATATATAATCCTCCCTGAACACTACAATTAGACATTTCACATAGAAATATAATGGAAAACCCCCTTAAAATACTATCATGACCCCAATGGAGGCACACAATGAGGGATCAGTGGCTATTGATCAGCTGTATCAGGAATAAAGGGGATTTAAGTTCAGGTGAAAATATCATCAGCAGGAATGCAGGTAAAACAATTCACTGAAAGTAAGATGTCCAACTGGGAAGAATGGCAGGAAAATATGAGATTCATGATCCATCATCTTGTGTAGAGGGGGAAACACCAGAAAAGCGTAAAATATCTGGTTTTTAGTGATAATCAGTCACTGTGTCTACAGCCATTTTCTGAAAACAGCAGTTCAAAACCTAATAATATTTTTAGGAAAGTGAGTTAAAGCTGATGTCGCCCTCTAGTGTACAAATAGGAAAATTACATTCTATTGAAACACTAGAATATACGTGGGTGTTCATGTGCTGGGCTGATATGGCAATTTACCATGAAGAAATGATTAGCCATGACTGGGCTTGTGACTAACATGTCTGGATTTGGCCTAAATTGATATTTGATCCGCTGTTTTGGCAGGGTTAGTCAGTGCAGAGAGAATTTAAGAATGCATTATTCAGTGCCATGTAACAACAGGCTTTTACATTACATTTCTTTTACATTATACATTTCTGTTTGTATGTATCTAAATATGAAATATCAATGAAATATAATATAATGGTTGACTACCTCTATTATTTTCTGTTTTCATATCAAATATTTTTTCATTTTGTTTCCTGTTCTTACCCACTTTTAGTTTTTTTATTCAGGTGGAAACGATTACAAAAAATAAATCTTTAAAAAATCTATGGGAATGTGGGCCTCCAGGCCAACGACTATAACAGCATTTGTCTGTGTGTGACAAACTCTGCAATGTCCAAAAAACACTGAGGTTCAATTTCTACTGCTTTAGAAATACAGCCTAATGCAGTTATATATTTATACAGGACAATTAATTGCTTACATTTGCAGGTTAAAGTTTCTGAGGTTTTTCCAGCTCAGATGATAATAAATGATAAATCTCGTGACCTGGTCTTTAAGACAGTGTTATTTCACACAGTGTCAGAAGATGGCAGTGCATGCTAACACACTGCTTGGTTTAGCGCCGCGTCTTACTGTCATGGTTCAGGGAAGGAAGTCCATGACTGTGACCCAGAGAGGAGTCCAGCATGACCTTTTCACCCACACTGAGCTACGGTAAATGTTAGGAAACTTGCTTTTTTCCGTAATACCTCATTTTCTCCATTGTCTTATGAATAACATAGAGGCCTGCTGGTAATTTTACTCAGTGAGTATTTTTCTCTCAGAAAAAGGACTGTAGGTCACAGGCAGTCCTAAGTTGGTCTATTGCTATCTATTGCTTTCCCAAAAACACATGGATCAAGATTACTCTGTTATCCCTAAAATTATAAAATGTGTTTTAAAAAATGAATCACTATTTTCATTTAAACAAATATATTTTTATTTTTTTTATTTTTCTATTTTCTATACATTTCATCAAACCTTTGTCCAGCTTTGGACTTTTTGTATCCTTTGTCCAGCTTTGGAGTTTAAGTATCCTTTCTTTTTTCAGAATTACAGTGGGCCCAAAACTCTTATACATAATTAAAACCTTTTATTTAGAGCTGGAATGAAACAGCAGATTTTGGACATTTCTGAAGACCTTCAAATGAAGAAGAAATATTAGAAGATACTGCATGATTACAAGGTCCCAATTCAAATCTAAGCACATTTATGTTTTTTTCTGTTGTTTGTTCAATTTTTGTCTGATAATTCCTTCAGTCGAACTATGTGAACATTTCACAGATTCTACACTGCTATGTTGATAAAATCATGACTAAGAAACATAATGCATTAATTAGAACCTTCTTTATGAGTGACCCCAAACTTATGGACCCCACTGGATGTGTATTACATCATAGACTGTCAGTAAACCCCACTTTCCTGCTTTATGTGCTTGCTCATACCAGTTCAAAGGAAACCCTCAGAAGTGAATATTTGGACATGTATTTCTTATCCCACACTGAGGTCAATTTAAAGCTAAAATTTCTTAACGATCAGTCATAGCCTACAGCACTGACCACACCGAGATACATCTCTCTGAACAGCACAGCTTTCAGTCTGGGGTCGACGGAGGAAGCTGTGAGCGGTTCTGAAGTGAAGCTTCATCAATTGATACTGCAGGCTGTTCATATTCATATCAGCCTTTTATCTCTGTACTTTTGGGCCGAATCCAAGAGTTCTGAGCAGCTATTGCCACATTGCGAATTGCAAAACTGACGTCGGGCCTGATTCAATGGAAAAAAGCGGCAATAATTGAGATGAATTACCAGCATAGGATTGCCTTATGCACAGATGTGTGACTGGAATAAGCAAAGAAATAAAGAAACAAAAGAATTACATAATGAATGAAGAAACAAGCCTCCAAATTTCCGCTTTTTTCAGTTTATTTGAGAGTAAGACATCTTCACAACAGACATGTACAGCTCCAAACACAACTGCAAAAGCCTTTGAATGTTTTTGAAATAGATTTTCACTCCTAACACCGAGATGTCAACTTAGTAAAGAGTCATTATAACATCATTTGATCAGGTGACATACTGAGTCATCCATTCACGTTCATAAAGTCAGGTACCGAATGCACCTTGCCCACCAGTTCTGCTTGAGGATGCTTTTGTCGGAGGCCTAGAACCAAGTGCTTAACACACCTCTGTGTGTTTTGACATGAACGTTACAAGAACTCCACAATACCCTGTGTCTTTCATGTCCCTTATATTTCTGTGGAGTGAGCCCAAATTGGATTGGGCCATCACTAAATCATGGAGTTCCTACGTGTGAGTTCACTAATGTCTTTAAATATGAATCCCTGTTGGTCATTTATGGCTATTAGTGTGGCTTGTCACATTTAACCTAAGGTGTCTTTCTGGTTTCTACTAAAAAAAATGGTATCAATGACACACAAGCCATTGTCAATTGTAAGTAGTGCAGGTTTGCATACAACTATAGGTCAAAACCGACAAGATAGTTGAGGCACTATGGGGGCTGAGGGTATATTATTGTCTATGGAAAACTGGCAGCAAATGGCTTACTGATGGATGAGAGAGGTGCATTCAGCCAAGCATGGACCGACGTAAGAAAAAAAACAGAGAAGTAGCAAATTCTTAACAACCCACCAACATAATCAAACTTTGTGGACAAGCAAAGTACAACTATCAAGAATACCATTTGCATTGGTTTTTATTATTATAATCCATTTAAATAACCAAAGGAACAAACACTGACATACATATTGCTGTTTTTGTTGATGTTTTTTTGTCTTTAAACAGTTAAAAGCAATTAAAAAAGAGAAGAAGATTGGTCGGAAAGCAGGACATGTACAGAGGGTTTATAGATGGCTTGCTTAAAGATCTATTGGGGTTCAAGGACTGACAGACAGACAACTCACAGTCGTCATACACTTTCTTTTTTGGTATTAAACTGATTTTTTTTTTGTTATTCTCCTTAATCCCCCCTCTCTCTCTCTAAACAAAACAAACAATCAAACAAACAAAAAAAATCTCTTCCAGATCCTTAGTGGCCATAAAATATTCCCTCGGCATAAATAAGCAATGAAAGAAGGTTCCTTCAAATCTACGCCAGCAGAAGCAGCAGCTGATCTCCAGTCTGGCGAAGACGACAGAGTTCTCTGTCTGCTTCCCAAAGGAATGTCTGAAGTAAACAGTTCAGATATATTGCAATTGACATCCAATCTCCGCACTACACCCAACCTTGTGATAAAGATTCTGAAGCGCTTCGGCATCACTTCGTGATCCCTTGTGGCTCTTTCCATGCCGGGATACAAGAGGAAAAGCCTCTGAAGCAATCAATCGGAGTTCAGTTACAAAGTGCATCTGGTCCCATGTCTGGCATTTGAGGCCAGCGTTCCAGGGAGATGTGCCCATTTGGCTTGGTTACATTTTCAGTCCAAACTCTATGAGTCTGCGAAAACAACATGTATGAATGAAGTCCTAAAAGTATTTTAGAAAAGTGAGACATAGTCATCATTGTTTCCATGTTAATACCACAGTGTCTGCCCTATAAAAAGCAGTATTGCCTTGTAAAGGGTTGGAGGCTGAACCTAATATGGCTAAAGTTTGTCCTCAGGTACACACCCCTGTGTTCTGACATGTTTTGTACGCCGTGTGCAATTGCTTTTAGTAATGCTTGTGTGGCTCACTCACACAGACAAAAATCCCTGACAAATTCATCGAAGTGTTCTTTTTTTTCTTTTAATTATACATAGCAAAAATAATGTAAAAGTCTGCAACATTACCAAGGTTCTTGTGCCAGGTATAGATAAAGTCGAAGAGGTCAGCCTTTAATAGTACATGTTTGTTTTGTTCTCTCTGAGACACTGAGGCTCATCCAGTGAACCCTTGACATGATTTCAAAACAGCAGGACATAATATACAACCGGACAATATTCACACAGGTCATAAATACAAAGGGCAGTCATTGGAAATGTCACGCTGGTTTTTTTTTTTTTTTTTTTTGAGGACGTCCACCGAACTCTGTAGTGTCCGAACCCAGACTGTACCAAACAAGGACGTGACTTTTTCGCACGCTCCCTCTTCCCCAGTCTCTTTTACTGTCCCGATCTTTTCCCAAACGACAGGGAAATATTTTTCCCATCAAGTGCTTTTGTCAAAACTCGTGCCGGCATTCTGCAAGCGTGAGTAAAAATCGGAGGAAAGTTAAAGGTTTCCTCTTTCGTTCTTCTCGACTCTGGTGTCTGCAGCCCAGCCATGTCGTTCTTTGTCATCGCTGAAATGGCGAGTGGGTGAAAAACTTTCAACACATAAACAAAGCCAGAACGAAAAAGAAAAAGAAAAGAAAAAAAACCTCCTCATTTCAAACCTTTATTTTAAATAAAAGGAGCAAATTAGCCCTTGAGGGTTCTCGGCTTCATAGAGATGAGGTCCTGGGATGGTTCCCAGCTTTGACAGTGTCTCAGAGAGCCAGGAGGGTGGGCGAGTTGAGCGAGTCTGAGGATTGGTCTCCGCTGCTGCTGCTGCGCCGGTGGGCTTTGGAGCATGACTCTGAGGAGGGTGAGGGGCTATCGGGCTCCAGCATGTTGGGGTAGGTGAAGATGAGGCTGGGGTTGCCGGGGGTGGACAGCGGGGTGGATGCGGCCACCACAGGAGTGTTGAGACTGTCGCCGTCTGAGCAGTACATGCCTCCGCCCAGGCAGATGGGTTTGATGACCGAGTGCTGGCTCTTGCCTTCGTCGTCATCGTCGTCGTCGTCCTCCATGGGCTCCTGCTTCACCACCACTGGGCTGAGGGTGTTGTGGTGGACCCGTGGGCCTAGACCAGGCCGCATGGTCAGAGGGAGAGGGACGCACTGCTGGGGAAGTGCGCCCTGGTGGCGCTCCTCTGGTGGCAGCTTACAGACAGGGTTGTGGGCCACAAGCATGAACTCCAGCTTGTCCTTCTCCTTCTGCAGCGTCTCAATCTCTTTCTGCAGGTCGGCCTTTTCCTCCTCCAACTTCTCAGTCTCCTTTATTACAAGAAACAAAGACATTGAGAAGGGTAAATAAACAGGAAAACCCCTTTAATTCTTATAGAAACTTTGTATCAGTTGGAAGATCTTTAAAATTTGAAACCATTCATCATACTTGTGATTTATGAAAATGTCTTCAAAGGGCCTTCCACGGAAAGGTGCTTTAATAAACCAAAAGTGGTTCTTCTACATTCTTTTAATCCAAAGAAGCCTTTTTGGACACCTATTTTTACAGTGACTTTCTACGGTCCTTCTAGCTAACTGCAGTGCATTCAGTTCTAAAGTGCTAAAGTTCTTTGTAGGGTACACCCAAGGGAATAGAACATAAATCAGCACAGCACCAACCCATGAGGCCTATCCTTGTTTCAACTCTACAACCTTTTCAGTGCCACATGACACACCCTAACACCAAACAACCACACAATGTACTCTCAGATCTAACCACAGCTGCCGCTGTTGGCACACAATGTTATGTAGGGCTGCCTAATTATTAATGCAGTTACAAATGACATTATTGCTTATTCTAGCATGTATTTCATTATTACTCGTTATTCATGTTATTCATTAAACTTGGTATTCATTAACTACTATACACCATTATATTATATAACTACATCTTTTTGTTGCATTGACCTGTTTTGAAAAGGAGTGTGGGGTGGGATAAACAGGCACATATGACATGACTAGACAACCAGCGATAATTCCCTGGCTGTCGGAGAGGGTCAGTATGAGGAAGAAGGAAACCAAAAGTAAAGCAGCCCTCATTCTAAAGTAAAGTTGCCTTCATTCTTACAAAGAAAGAAAGAGAAAGAAAGACAAGGAAAGAAGGTAAAGAGTACCCCGCCATCACAGCTTTATGATAGCTCCTTATTTGGTGAAGACTGAAGTTCAGAAGTGGGGGAGGGAAGGGAAAGGCAATCAGATAGCAGTGTATGTGTGTGGGGTACGATGGCTTGTGTGGTTTCTTCTCTCGCACAGTATCAGACGTTCGGTCTCCTCCACCCCCTGCAGCACATTCCTCGCTTGTGGTTTCGGATGGACAGCTTGAGAGGCGGCATTGTGGGGCTAATTAGTTCAATTACAGCACGTATCGTCTGGACGAGGGGCATTCCCACGTGCTGCCAGACAACGTTGGGCTTTTATAGCCGCACAGGCCGAAAAAGCTTTGTGGCTGTCTCCAGCCTTTGACTGCAGGCGGGAGCGACTCTCTAACGCACTTATGTATAATAACTAGTTGCAAAAAATAGATCTGAAGAAGAGCAGGCGGAGTCAAAATGTTGCATTCAATTAAATCTCGTCTTTAAGGAATATTTCTATGGAGTGCAAGCACTTAAACCCTTTTATTCCCCAAGAATGCTTTCAGCCTTGAGGTTTCAGAGATACTACCTCTGCAGACCTTTTCCACAGTGTGTGCTATTGTGTGTAGATTTGGTCTCATTCAACACGAGTGTAAACTCACCCCTTGCAGCATCTCAGTGAGCTCTCTCCTGCGATTTCGGCACTTAGCAGCGGCCAGCTTGTTCCTCTCTCGTCTCACTCTCCGTTTCTCCTCTTCCTCTGGCGTCAGCTGTAACACACAACAGGAGCAATGAAGCAAAACATCCTTGGGCAGCAGTCATCATCCTTCACAGTGGACTGAATTATGGTTCAGAGATATACAGCCAGGTACATTACTTGCAGGAATACAAAAGTTTTAAAAACTCCCTGATCAAATCACATATTTTGTTGATTTTCTCAGTGGAAAATTTAGAGAAACAAAGTGGAATTTTCAGCACAATGATTATATGACTGCTGAGTTTAACACATTGGGGAAAAACATAAAATATGTATGCCATGTCTTTTGCACAGGCCATGTTTTATATTTTCAGTGTGTACATATACATAACTGTCATAAAATATTTCATGAAAAAGATCCGGCAGCGGTGATGAAATGACTGAGAAAGATGAAGAATAAATGTGTAATAAAATGAACATACAGAATGACTCACATTTTCAAAGGTCACCACACCACACTAATATTGTAAATTGATTATTACTGTATTTTATTCATCATTTGATCATGTGTTTTACTTTAGTTAGTGAATAAAACAAATGAATAAATATACCATACACTGTACAATTAAATTAAATTGTTATTAAATTGTAACAACGAATTCAAATGTGTAAATGGCCGTGTATGAATGGGATTTTCACATCATGTCACATGTAACAAAACAGCAGAAACGCACCTGTTCGTCTCTCTTGCGTCGTCCACGAGTGTCTCCGATAGAGCGGATGACCCCAGGTCGCGCGAGGGCGGTGTGACCGAGGAGTCCTGGGCTGCTGGACACGGACAGGCCATACGGGTGTGCGCGAGAGTACGGGTTGGACATGGAGGTGATGACTGTGGGCTGGACCATCCACTGCAGGTCCTGGCTGGTGGTTATGGCGTTAATGGTGGGAATAAAGGCACTACTTGAGCCAGGCATGTCGACTCTGTACTTCTGTAGGAAAAACAGGGAGGAGAAAGTTAGAGGAGTGAAGGGAACAGAGATTTGCTTCTCTGAAGAAGGTGTGGATGCACTGGCAGCAGCTTTGGAAAAGGTCTCAGTAAGAGATAATAATAACAATGACACTCTTTAAAAGATGCAGCCCTGTGATGAGCCGGTGCAATTTGTTCTTGGTTTCTTGGATATGACTTGGATTACTCTGTCCACCATTTAACTGCCTCATACGCCACCGTCATCACAGAGTAATGAATCACACCGTGCAGCTCTGACTACAGTCCCTCGCCTGCATGACCCTCATAGCGACACAGTGACACACTCAGTGAATCATGGGAAAACCCATAGTCCTCCCTGACAGCAGCACATTAGGGTTAAGATAATAGCCTCTGTGATGCAACGGGAAACAGAGTCACTCAGTGTGTGGAAACTGAGCAGAAAGGAGGGTTTCTTCACATACAAGCCATGACCCTCACACAGTGGAATCAGGAAAAAATGTACTGAAAGCTCATTAAATGGAAAAGGCATGTAGGTGGACACTACTCTTATTTCTCTTCTCTAATAAATTACTGCTCCAGTCACTTTTACTTAAAGTGTCTCATGTTCTGTGACCTTAACTGTTCTCTTCTGCCTCTCGGTTCCAAAACTCCCTCAGGCTAGAGCTCAGTAACTGTTGCCTGTTGAGTAGCTGAATGTGTTACCTGCAGATAGGAGCTACTCATTAACCAGCTCACTTATCAAAAACATGATTAATGTGTAACACCACAGAGTAAAGTTGGTGGACCTGCTTATCTGAGCCGTGCGTCGCGTTAAATTACACAGATTATTCCAGTAAGCCGGGAAGTGTGCTATATTTAGAGACGGCAGAAGTGCGAATTCCCTCACATTTCCACATCCCAGAGGGATTTCTAACGGGAAGGTGATTTAAGGGGCTTCGTTTACTGCAAGTCAGCTGCTGTGTGTTGGACCACGTCATTTCTGGAAAGACAAAATACCAGGATTCCTTGCCAAGTCCGTGTTTGAGTTTCAAAAAGAGCTGTTCTGTTCTCTGAGGAATATAGTAATAAAGAGACAGGAATAGTGCCTCACTTGTTTAGGGGGAGATATAGTGTGTATTATTTTATATGTCATGTGCATATATTAATACATACACCTATATACTCTCTCTCTCTCTCTCTCTCTCTCTCTCTCTCTCTCTCACACACACACACACACATATGTATGTTTTTATTATGTATATGTTTTTATATTCAGAAAGAACACACACACACACAAACACACACACACGCACGTTTTTTTATTGTGTGTATGTTTTAATATTCAGAACACACACACACACACACGTATATATATATATATATATATATATATATAGTCCTCATAATTTAAATATTTGAACTTAAACGTCTACAACATGAATTAAATAGTCTGCTATGATCAGCTTAAATTAATCATAGATTCTTTATTTTTAGACTATTATAGGAATTTTAACATGTTATTCTTTTTCCACTTTCACTGTTTTCTATGGTTGCTATAATGACTCCTTTACTGTCCAATCAACAAGCTGTAGCCGAGTGGCCAATCCCAGCATGGGACGGGGGCAGTACAGCCAACCCTGGCTCAGGGGGCAGAGCAAAACAAACCAATCCCATTAGAGGAGGTGTGGTTTTGTGTGAAAATAGGTGGGGACAGAAAAGACATGCTGTTTTTTTAAATTCTGGGACTGTTTAATTTTCAGCTGTAGAGTGTCTCTCAACTTTCTTTCAAACTCTTAAAAAACATAAGCATAAGATCACATATGCAATACAGATATAAATAATTTGATCTGACGGATTTGTGAATTTCTTGTCAGAGCTTGTCAGAGATTTGATGATATAAGAATGTCAGTGGGGAGTTGAGAATGGCACACTCTTCCCCAGGAAGTGGCTAAACTGATGAAAAAAATATCAAAGGTCTGACGTACAAAAGTGCCTTTATTTTACAGCATCCTCTGAGCAATTTTGCAGCATGTGCTTAAACCTGAGTGGGGTTTATTCTTGGGCAGAACATTTAATTTTTACACAGGAGTGCTAATAAGTCAGACCCGGCTTTTGGATCTGGCTGCTCCTCCAGCTGTACAGCACCACTGCATGTGCTCTGGCTCTAGACTTTACTTTCAGACACGGGGGCAGCTGGTGGAGTGGTGGTTAGGAGTTGCCCCAGGAGTCTGTGGGTTTGAATCCCAGAACTGCCAGTGGCACCACTGAGGTGCCCTTGAGCAAGGTTGCAGCCCTCTGCCTCACTTGATGAATGGGATAAATGGAGAGGAAGAATTTCAAAGGGCCACTTCACATGTCATGTTATGTCAGATATTATTTCAGAAGTGAGTGTTCTGGTACCATTTCAAAGGGGAGCGTTCTGATACGATTTCAGAGGTGAGTGTTTGGTGGCAGTGGAAGTGGAGAGAGCTTCCTGCGGTCAGTGGCGCGCAGTCTCGGTCGCTGCTTTCACATTTACGCCCACCACCCACACACACACACTTCAGCTCACAGAATCATAGAACAGCATCGAACTGCTCAGTCTCTGTCTCTATTACATATATAAGATCACCACATCACAGCAAAAGCTCCACCGGTAACACCTGCAGCACTGACTTATAACACTCAACAGTGTCGAATAAACATTTACAGTGTTAACTGAAGTCCATCAGGACACAAACAAAGATTGCAAGGGTAAATTAAAGGAGATTTTGCTGTGAAGCTCCATTTACATTAATTTGTATAAACACATACATACACACACACACACACACAAACAAACCAACATATATATGTATAAATTTCTTTAGAAATATCAGAAAGGGTGAATATGTGTCATGTGTCTTACAGTCAGTTATATGTCATATGAATAATTGTTTTATCACTGTGACTTTTGCACAGATTAAGATGTGCTACTGCAAATATCATCTTACTGTTACAATATTGCATCCTAAATAAACAGATAAGATAAACAGCTCCCTTGGTTAAACACAGATAGCTTGTAAAATCTAAAATCTAAAAGCAAAACCAAAATATGCAGCATAAAAACACTATATAGGCAGGGATTTTTTGGCTTCTTTTTTGGTATGGAACTTTTTGACTGCCTGCCAGTGCTGCTCAGGGAGCAGCAGCAGATTGCAGATTAAATCTAAATTGAGCCAATTATGATATTTTAAAACTAAAATGAGTAAAGTGTGATTTTACAGTGACATTAGGAGTAAGGTGGTGACCCTGATTGAGCTGTTAGGTAGGAAGCTGAGACTCTAGGGAGTTCACTGATCTGATCACTGGTGGACAGCAGGACCCTGGTCCTACAGGAGAGTGGGACCCTGGCTGGATGGGTGGCTTGGGTGGTCTAAGGGACTGTACCTGGTAGCTGGAGGCTGAGAGGGGGCTCCCGTTGGGGTAGGAGTCCTGCTGGCCCGGGGAGGCGCTGCTGCTGCTCCCGGAGTACTCCTGGTACATGATCCAGCAAAAATAATAATAATAAAAAAAAAAAGTCAAATTTCAGAAGTTGGTAGTGAGCTCCCACACGTTTAGAGTTGCTTCTTGCACTTCCAAGCCAAAAAAGAAAAAGTTGATGTCCCTCTTAGCCGTGAGCTTAGAAACAGCCTAATGTGTAATAAAATCAGGCTAATATCCAAATAAGCAGTCAAATCCGTAGGCAAGTTTATAAATTTTAGAAATCAGAGAGAGGTCCAAGTAAACAGGTGTTGATTACAAAAAAATAAATAAATAAAAAGTAGATTTCCAACCAAAAGCTAGAGTGATTAATAAAAAAAAAACTTAGAGCAAAATGAGAATGTCTCTTGTACACCTACTTTTTTCTGGAAATGAAACTGGCGCAGATTTCTTTCTGTTTCTTTTTTTTTTAAAGGTGATGTGAGTCACAGGAGAGACAGTGCAGGCTCTGTAGATGTGCTCTCGTTTTTCCTTCTGTCCCCCCTCTCTCTCTCTGCCCTGCTCGCTCCGCGCGTCCGCACTTTTTGCGCGATGACTCACTCCAATGGCACTAACTGCGCCTTCGCATCTGCTTATCAACGCCAACCTGCGCACACGGACCATCCACTCTCACATAGAGGGGGGTAACCCTAAACCACATACAGATAGACCCCTTAAATCACACGCGTTTTCTATCGTCTGTGCTGGAGAGTGCCCAGACACATCCTTCTATGGACTCCACAGCAGGCGGGTGTTAGATAAATACAATTAGTGTTAGTTTTGTGCCCCTTTTACTCCTCTCGGCCCCCCTCTTTGTTCCAGATCAGTTGGTTTGCTCCATTGACGTTCGTTTCCTAAAATGGGCAGCTGCGTCAGCACGTACACGCGCGTGGGTTTCCTACAGGTCCCGGTGGAGGGATTCCCTCTCTCTCACACACACACACACACACACACACACACACACACACAATATCTCTCTCTCTCTCTCTCTCTCTCTCACCCACCCACACACACACACACACCC
>JBBPDB010000001.1:41528281-41546774 GCA_037974465.1 Brachypetersius altus | reverse complement strand
TCTCTCTCTCTCTCTCTCTCTCACACTCACACACACACACACACACATTCTATCTCTCTCTCTCTCTCTCTCTCTCTCTCTCACACACACACACACACACACACACAGAGTTTAGTTTCATCTGGAGCTTCAGATCCCTGAGCTGTTCTGTACGAGTCTGCTTTTGTGTTCTTGTGTTGAACACGAGGCTGCTGTGCGCGTCCTTCTCCCTCTGTGTTAAACAGACTGAGTGTGTGCTGTGTATAGAGGCGATAGTGATGAGGGCGTGGATCAATGTTTCATTTCATTGTAAGGACAAAGCTACTAGACATTCAGTACACATATTTGCTTCCTCTTAAGGCCTTTTACAGATGTGTGTATGGGAGAGAGAGACAGATAGATCTTTTTTTCATAATGTTTTATTTCAAAATCTCTAACACTCGTTGGCACTTCATGTCCTTGATGCACAGAGACTGGAAGCAGGTGCCTCTGGGCAGTGGGCAGCATTGGGCAGGAGTAACAGAACCATGCAGAAATGTAGGACCGCATGGCAGATAGATGTCGCCGGTGGTACAAACAAGGTTTAAATGGTGGGGTGGGCTGTGTTTTGGGGTGCAGAGGGTAGATATCTTTGCATGTGTATAAGAGTATATAACCCATCAGAAACAGTGAGAACAGTTTTTGTCTTAAAGAGCTCTTACCACAGAAAAGCAAGTCTTTAACTAAACAGTCATAATGCAGTTTGCAACATTGTTAAACTTTCAAAACATACCATTCTCTGCACAGTCCATATGGTCCATATGAGGCTGCAAAAGCATTTTTAAATGCATTATTACATAGTTATTTATATATACCTGACTATTCAGCCTGCAGTGGGAAGTGTTTAAGACCACTTTTTGAAGGAGCCACAATCAGGACAGTCAAGCAGAACAGGTATCTTTTACATATATCAGATTCCAAGCCACAGTGACATTGTTTTATTCAAAATGATTTTTTAACCAGCTTATTTTTGATGGGAAAATGTAACAAACACAGCCCTCTGTGTACCTCTAAATTTGAGAATAAGAATAATTTGAGAATAAGTATTTAGTTCAGAGGTATTTAGATGCTCTAAAGACCTCTGAACTAAAAGTTTGACATTAGAAGAGGCAGTAAATAAGTCATGTGGGACTTTTGATGGACAAGTAATTGAATTCTTGCATTCCTGTTCATGTGCAATCAACACAGTAACACGACCAGACTGTTTTATTATAAAGGATATTTTTGATTTTCATCAAGCTTCCTTTTGACTAACAAAAAAACTCTGTGTTCATTTGAGAACAAATGTTACAGATGCTCTGAAGTGACAGTGATTGAAAGCAATTGTAAGTAATTGTATTCCTGCATTGCTGTTCACGTGCAATCGACTGATGTCATGCAAATGTCATGTACATTCAGAGTGCAGTTTCTTCAACCTCATGGTCACCATGAAGAAGATCCCAATTTGCGTTTGTGATTTGATCCCTCTGATGAGCTTTATAGCATGTGAGGATGTTTTCGAAAAAGTGCTTCTGTGGTGACGCGTGTGCTCGGACCTGGCGGACGTCATGTACTGTTATGATCTCTCGTTACGCAGGGAAGATGGACTTACAGCAGAGCGCATAGAGAATTAGCACTAAATCCATATACGAGCCAAGCAGGTTAATAGGTTCATGGTGTCCTACAGGTTGGGAGAGTTTAGAGTTCTACATTTCAGACCATGTGTGTGCTTGTCAAGGTATGTATAGCAAAGCCAGTTTTACCAAAATGAGCTTTTTTCAGAAGCCTTGAACTCTTGTTTTCTACCTTATTATTTTAATACAGGGAAGACATGCTTTCATGTCACACCCATTCACCCAAATGGGTGAATCTCAGTATACAAGAATCCCAGATAAGAGAACGTCAGTGATGGAATAAAGTGGGAGGATTTGAAAAGGCCTACTGATACATTTATCTTGTCTGCTGGCTGACTTAAAGCCAATCCTGTTCTACTAGAGCAAGAGGACAATGTTGTCATTAAAGGATTAACACCCTGGCCCAGATTATATTGTTCGACATATTCCTGGATCCTAATCTGATAACGCTTTATGCTTTATAGCACATGCGTGTGATAGAGCTTTGACCGAGGCAGCATAAGGTGTGTGCAGATTAAAGCACAAAACATACTTACCACAATTTGACCCATAATGTTTTAGCTGCCCCAATTTTTGCATTTATTTTAGTGCTTAGAAACTTTCACGCAATTGTTCATGTCACACGCATTTACATTGTTACATGCATTTGCAATCAACAGAATTGATTAATATATTGTGTTGTACTGGGAAACTACCAAAGGACAAAAGAGGAATAGGAGCTCATATCTCCCCTTTGAAGGAGCTGCACCTGTGTAGATCATTAGACATAATATTAAATGCTATGTAAATACAAAGTATTATTTGCATTAATTGCATCATTATAAGCATGAAATACAGTAATAGATGTATTATAAGTGTTATACTTTACTTCTCTAAAATGAAAAGGAGAAAAAAAAACCCTCATAACTCACTTGCTTAAGCAATATTTTGACATTATGCAGAGGAAATGTTCAGGTTTTCGGGTTTTTAGTTTTCAGGTTGTTCAGCTATTCAGTGTGGTTCTGTTTATTTATACAGCCTGCAGTAAGTCCTGCTGTGTCCTAGACCACATCCACAAGTCTGCACCACCTAAATGAAGAGCTGGATGTGGTCTGAGCTGGTTGAGAGAAAGTTTGGGAGACTGTAGGATGACTATTAAACTCAGCACTGAACTGATGGGGCGAAATGAAATTTGTCTAGATTTGTTTACTTCTACTATTTATCTTTATCTTTGTCAAGATACCTTTATCTTGACAGAAATGCTATAGAGCTCTGTTCGGAGCATGATTGTGTTGATACTATTTAATATGCTGTCCTCAAACATTGATTAGTGCCCACACCTCTCTATTCTCAGTCCCACTCTCACTCCATGAGTTGTAGCTTTTCCAGCTGACTATCAGATTCACAAGTGCATGTTAATTCTCTACCCAGTTGACTGTTCAGTATAGTATTCAACACTAAGCTTAACCAAGCCAAATCCATTTCGGTAGACCCCTCAGCCCTGGTCTATATGACCTGTGTCTGGGTGTGTGAGTGTCTCTGAGGCTGCTGAGCAGATGCCTTGTGGATTACCGTGTGGTAAGGACAGCTGATACAGATTAGCGACCCGACTATCTCTTCAAATTTTATTTGCAGGTTTCCTTGGCAACTAATGCTGAGCAGTGCAAAACAGCAGACAGCCACAATGTGAACATTCCAGGCCCAGGGGGAATATGAGACTCCGGGGGGAGTAAATGAATTCATGCTGGAACATTTCCACTGATTAGCCCAGTCGCATTACAGGAATGATTGAGCGACTGAGACACAGCACTGGTTTGTCAATTGTACATCATTTACCTGCTGTATGATATCCACTACTTAGGTAATGCGTTTATAAGAAAGCGGTAAAACCATTTCCTTTTCTGTTCAGTGGTGTTAGGGGCACTCTGAGATTTTTTATATTCACAAAATGCATGTTCTTATAAGTTGGATAATGTGCCATGTGCTGAGGTAGTTAAGCAGTCCATCTACATCTGTACTTATTGAGGACAGCAAACAACATGTCCACTGAAAACCCCCAAAACCACAAGCTTGGCAACAGAATATGCGTGTTTATTTGTTTGTGAAAACCTGGTGACCTCTCTCCAATGACTCAGTGTTGTCATGGAAGCTGGCTTTCGATGTTTAGTCTTGTCTTAATAAGTCCACCCAATGCTCTCTCCGGCCTAGTGGAGCCATTTCGACAGGCATGGGCCGATCAAGTGTATTATTTCCGTCATGACATCATCCCTTCCTGCCACTAAAAAGACAGTTGCTTTACCTGCGGCTCCAAATCGCTGACAGGAAGAGCTAATTTTCAACTGGCACCGATACCCTAATGTGCTGTCTTCACATGCTGAATGTCTGTGCTGTGGTTTGGAGAGACTGCGACTACTACAAAAAGCCGTGTGTTCCTGCTACAATGGAAGGAAGTGCGTCACAGATGCATGGCTGACTTGAAACAAAGAGCGACGGAACGGTGCGGTGGCTACTAAAAAACAATGGGGGGGGGTGAGAAGAGTGTGATGGAAGAACTGAACAAATAGGGGAGAAAGAGGAGAGGTGGGGGGACTACAAAACAGGGCAGAAAGTGTCAGCCTCACATTTGAGGGGTCTTCCCGTAATATGTTCATGTTCGGTCAAAGGGAACTATGACCCATCATAGCAACTCTCCATTTTGAGTGAAGTGAAGGAAAGAAACAGGGGCAAGGCACTCCTTCGCTGTTTATTTTTCTCTCTTGCTCCAATAACTGTTTTTCATCAAACGGAACGCAAAGGGAGAGTTGGTTTCTGGTTGTTGTTGACGTTGCTGCACAAGGTTTACAAGAAGTAGGCTAAGAATGGAATGGGGGGGGGAGTGTCTTGCAATGTGGAATGTTAATGGATTTGCTTGAAACACAAGTGCACCTCTGTTGTTTGACTTTCAGATCTGATAAGGTTCCTGTAACGCCGTCCGCATCCCGTCTCTGTGTGTAGCACACAAGGTTGGAATGCAAAGTTGAATGAGTGGGACACAAAGTCGGCGTCACTAAAGCAGGTGCAACTCACCACAACAAGATTTGGCTGCTGGAGAGCAAAGCATAGACGGGATGTGAGAAGTGTTAGGAGTGTTGGATTCAGAGGTGGGGTGTGGGTGGGGGTGTGGGTGGGGGTGTGGGTGGGGGGGTTGGGAGGGCTTGTGATTACTTCTCAAAACACCAAAGCTTTTAGACGGTTCATTTAAATAAATTAATGCCAATCAATCTAAAATGCCATAATTATGTAGTCAGCTAGGACTTTTATTCATTATAGTGAACCAAGAAAGAAGCAGATATTTTCAGCAATTGCAGTCTCCTGCATCTGAATGGCAATTGTGCAAGTTTAGCACTATACGTGTCCCTTTTTGACCCTCTAACCTAAGGAGGACTTAACACAGTGCCATTGTGAAGCTGTGACCCCGAGTACCACTTTGTCAAAATACACTAAACTCATTGCCAGACACAACGGCAGAGCCAATATCCGACCCAATCTCAAGCATCTACTCTTCAGAGTCTGAAAGCCTCCACTGTCTTCTCACATTTCATCTGTTTCTTAGATCTCGTTCCTGGCTGCAAATTTGTAATAAGGAAAAGCTTTGAGCCCGCACTGCACAACAGCCATTGTTTCACACCATGTCTGGCTGGTTGGTACAGACATAAAACATCACTTATCTCCACCTGCTCAGCTCTATCACTTGATCTCGACAGAAGATCAGGAGGACTGAGCAGAAATAGAAGCACAATATTTACGTCTGATTTAAACAAACAGCAGAAGAGCTCATGCTGACAGATACTGTCAAGTTCATGTTTTAAGCAGAGATTCATATTCGTCTTTTTAACACATTTTAGACAGAGTGTAAGCTCTGGAATATGAGGGTCTACGGGTCCCTCGCTGGAGACTACTCCTCCGGAGCATCCATTGCTTACGGTTGAACTGAGGCTTAATGTGAGTGTTGAAATGTGGAAAATTTAATTAGACTGCCAAAGGGGGTTTGTGTCACTTGGCACGAGTAAAGCAGGGCCACCTCCCACCCACCCATCCGCCGCCTTAGCTAAGCTGCTCTCTCTGCCATGGGGGTCCAGGCAGACCTCGCGGGAATGACCTTCAGGCCAGGGGTCCATGAGCAGAGGGCAAGAGCTTACAGCTGTGCTGTTGTCACGTGTGCAGAGCAATCCAAACCATTTAACAAGTTCTCTTGCACATCTCAGCCCTGATTAAGGGTGTTTATAGTTACTATGTCCATGTGGGGCCGAGGATTCTGGGAATTCATGTGTATACTGAAGATTATTTCTTATTTCAAGGCAGTTTTGATTCTGCTCTTCGTACAAGAAAGCAACCAGAATTGAAAAGGTTTTCTAAAGTCTTTACAGTGTTTTCTATAGCTGCAATCGTCAGATGCCGTTCCTATTGAGCTGTGAAGGACAGAGGCAGTGTAGTTTATTGACTACACTGTCAGCTGCTGCACAGGTTTCTTAAAGGTTGATAATCAGGTACCTTACATTGTGCTAATGGTATACTGCAGAGCTCCATTCTGGATCCCAGCTTGAATTACTGATATTTATTTCACAGTGAATAAGTGCAGGTTGAATGTATAGGATGTATATTAACCACACCAGACCTGTGGTCGCCTCCTCTGTAGACTACGCCAGGCAGAAATCTCTGCATCTCTGAAACCTCTGTGGCTCAAGAGCTTAAAGTAGGTTGTTTTTTTCCCCCCTGATACTTCTCAGGCAAGTCTAGTCATCTTGAAGTGTAAGACAACACTGACCCCCAGTTTATCTGACAAATATTAGGATTAAAAAAAAAAATACATAATTACATTTTGAGCCACTTTCCTGGACAGGGGATTAAGCTTAGTCTCAGACCAAATTGTAATGTCAATGGCGATTCACCTGTGAAAAGTCTATTGGACTACACAGGTAAACCAGCAGTGTTTTAAAAGTCCCACTGTCCCACAGGTTTTAGAGTCAACACTGAATTGTGTTAAAAAGAACACTTGCAGTGTACTATACTACACACTCTTCATTAACACTTTGGGGCATTTAACACTCCTGGTGTTGTTTGTACTCCAACACCAGCGGCAGAAGTCTCCCAACACCCCTGACTGTCAGTCCAACTCTGCTGGAGTGAATAACGTTCAACACTGACAGACTTTTGTAAGGCTTGTACATTGCATCTATTTAATCAGTTCAAAAACTAAAGTAGAGTTTGTGGAGAAATCCATCTTCACTCAAGGATTCCAGTCCCCATAGTTGTAAACATTTTTGGAAGGGTAAACAGAGGGCCCCTGGCCTCCTGATCCACTCCGTGCAGCTGTCTAAGTGACTCCGACTGTGTGTCACTCCACCTGACAGGTCTATCAGTGAGACAGGCCATCAGAACATGTCCTTCACCTTGACAGCTCCACAGCAACCAGCGCTCAATCTGCCCTGACAGCCGGCAAGGTAGTGCTGCAAGCAGCCCACAAAAAATGTTCTCAAGCTGAGGAAAAGGAGAATGAGATTGAGAGAGATAGTAAATAACACTGAAATGTGAAGGAAAGGCCAAAAAGAAAGGAATGAGTTAACAAACAGATTTTTAAGAGAAGAATAACTACATTCACAAGCATAGTTAAGTTTATAATGCTTGGCTTATTTAAAATGACAGGCTTTAAATGACAGGCTTATGACTTACCTGTTAATACTTTTTCTTATAACCACTGTATAAGTCACGTAAGGAGAGGAACTGAAGTGTAGACCCACACACACAGAATGGATGTCCCTGACATATAGAAACCTCTGAAATGAGATTCCCGGATAAGGAGTGAGTATAGCAATACAGCATTCACAATGAAGATTCTCCAGTAGAAGTAATGTGTGGTTAAACTGTAATGTGCTGGATAAAATATCCTGAGAGCAAAACTTCGACAGTATTATGTGAGCTTACATAAAGCAGCAAAACAAGTTGTGTCTCGGCTCCTTACATTCAAATGCGATGCTAAGAGTCTTGAAATCACTGACCTTATCCTTCGCAACTGAGGCTGGGAACAGTGTCTTTATAGTGCAGCTGGAGAGGGTCCATCCCAAATGGGGTGTCAATCCCTCTTAATTCCCCGCTAAATAGCGGGGAAGCCAAAAGCCGCGTGCCAGGCCTGAAGCACCTGAGGGGTCGTGCTTGTGCAAATCCATGACAGGTTTAAATCGAACGCTTCTGATCGCAGCCCAGAGGAAAACAGAAGCAAATCTGCATTCATCTTGTCAACCCCTCATCAAAAACAAACCTCATTTAAAATAAATAAATAAATAAATAAAAATACACGCCCAAGCAAATTGAGGGGGAGACAAAAGCAGAAACCTGGTAGTGCCAGAGCCAGACTGCTTTTGATCCGCTTAGCATGGCTTTCTCCTGCCTTTTGATGCATGGCTAGGAGGAGAGTAATTAGCAATTAACAATCAGGGTTTAGAGAGTGGAAGTTATTATCGACCAGGAGGGAAAATATCTTGAACGTTGACGGGGAGAGTGGTAGAATATCCGTGTGTCGTTAAATAAGGCGAATAGAGAGAGAGAGAAAAAAAACCCCAGCAATAATTCTCTCGTTTCCACGACATCTCGGAGGCCATTTTTTCCCTGCTCACAGATCAAACGAGCTGCAACAAAAGGCCCCAAATCCCCCCACTCTCTCCCGCTCTCTCTCTCTCTCTCTCT
This sequence comes from Brachypetersius altus, assembly GCA_037974465.1. Taxonomy (NCBI): domain Eukaryota; kingdom Metazoa; phylum Chordata; class Actinopteri; order Characiformes; family Alestidae; genus Brachypetersius; species Brachypetersius altus. The sequence goes on along the minus strand of JBBPDB010000001.1, from coordinate 41,538,444 downwards.
CCCAAATTAGCTAAGCCTCTCAGCTCCATCATCCCAAACACGGTTCACGTCAACAAGCCCAGCCACGTAGCCGAGTGCTGCCGCCACCACTGAAATCCCCAATCCCCCCAATCCCCCCCACCCCCTGCTCCCCCACTGCAACAAGCTGATGAAGAGGGAGGGGAAAAAAAACCCTCTCACTAATGTCACTCTGAATTTACAGGACACAAAGTACCCAAAAGAGTTCCCAGAACAGGAAACTTTTGTCAGGCTTTCTTCTCTCCCTAACCTCCTTCACCCCCACGGCCCGACTCCCCCTCTGTAGTGTTTGTCTTCACCAACTTTTGTGTATGTCTTTATTTTCCACCCCGAAATATGACAAATAAAAGAGGTTGTGAGGGAAGAAAATTGCCGGGCCTGACAGCTCGGGGAAGTCTTCGGTGGTAAACAAGCGAAGGCGGCGGCGGCGGCAGCGGCGGCTCCCCCAGCCCTCGGAGCCGTGCTGACATATTCAGGCCTGCACAATGTTCCCCATTTCGCTCCGATTAGCTCCCGCACACAGCGCTGCCCTGTCTGTTTAGCGTCTCCGGGGACGAGGGGCTGATTCAAGACGGCACTGAGGATTCTCAATCATTTTCCCTTTTCTTCTTGCTCTGTTTTCTCTCCACATCAAGACTCCAGCACGTTCTCTTTTAAGGTTGGAGTTCAAATCCTGGTTTGAACTTGATGGCTCACTGATAAGGCAGCGACGCTCTCGGCTGGGGGTCAGGAAGTTTGGTTAAGGATTTTTCATTCTTTTTTTTTTTTTTGAGAAATTCCCCTGTTTCTGAGGTAAGGTGAGGCTGAGAGTACGTGGCTCTGAACGAACCAGGCCTCTTTGGATGATTGGAACCAGCCCTTGGCTCTGTGGAAACCGAGAGGTTCCACTTGGTACGTCGCAATAGATTCGGCGGGGACAGAAAAACAGTGTCTTTACTGCGTCTGTACAAAGCTGCCATGAGGAAACCCCCATGTTCAGAACCATACTGGATTTCCCTATGTTCCCCTAAGAGTTCTACACTGACGTGATGAGTTCACAAAGGCCTGATTTCACGCGGTGACAACTGTTGCGATGTTAATAACAATGTCAGCCTCTTAAACGGAAGGGCTGGTATGTGGCTCTCTTACAACTGTATAACTCACTTATTCATAGTTGGAGGGTAAGCTATGCTTTAAGGGGATAATTAACATAATAGAGCACAATTAACATGATATGGAAATTAAACATGGAATTCCACTGACTTTTATGGAGAACCTTACAGACTGCATTACAAAGATGACAGAAACCAGGGCGTACACAGGTCTACAGCATAAATTTAGTCCTTCTATTTACTATCCAAACCCACCAGAGAACCTTCAGATGTAACGTTGATGATGGTAAAATAGAATATGGCATCTGGAAAGTGGAAAACATTTTCATTCTTGTATTACTTGTACTATTCATTCCTCTGCCATTAAATATTTGATGTCAATAATCTCATTCATCTATCTCCTATGAATGTTGTATTTCGATTATGTTTTAGTCTGAACTACTATCAGAAACCAGGCAATGTAGCTATAGACTTTTCATATATTAACTTTCTCTGGGAGCTCTAAGTCTGTAACTTGGTATCTCTAAAACAGAGCATCCATGAAGGGCTTCTAACCATTACATTATAAATACATTTAGAAATTTTGGTAAAGTTTGTAATGGGTTACAGTGTAAAAAAAATTAAAAACTGCCTTTTTTAACCTTCAAATGAAAGCCAATCAGCTTTATGTCACCATGTTCATGGTTGACTTGTCGCAGGTTATTTCATACATTTAGAATGAGTTGCACCTTGGCTGAAAAACTTCGAGCAGCTACAGTAGAACACCAGGATTTTCCATAGGCTAAATCACTGGCTTGGAATGATAATGCCATGGCAATTAATGAATCTAAGCATCGTTTAAATTGCCAAGCTTCTTATTTTCTTCGGCCTGCTGCCATCGAGATGGTTTAAATAAGGCAGGATTAGTGGGTTTAGCGAATTAACAGCCAAGTTGGCAGGCAAGACCTCTGTACTAAAAGTAGAGAGCATGAGGGGGGGGGATGCATCTTCCAAAAACAAGCTTGAACTACACCCCATTTTACGGCCAGGAATCCGTGTCCTCAATAGCTCAGGTAGCGTACATTTGTATGATCATTTGTGGAACAAATGTGGACTTTTTGGTTTTTCTATATGCATGTAGTTTTAAAACTGCCCCAAAATCTTTACGTTTTATGATGTATTCAGGCAAAAGCAGACATCAAAAAATGTGATCCAGTGCTGCCTCAAAGCTCACCCAATAAAGTCATCAGCATCTAAGCCGTCTCTCTTTAAATGAAAGCTAATGTTCCTAAGCCTGACGAGGCCAATTTGCAAGCGGGTTGAGAAAGGTTACCCTACAGAACATGGATGGAAGCAAAAACAGACTAAAAGAATCTTGCTTTTAATTCTTTTATTAAGGGACTTGATTCTATTAAATGCCCCAAATACATTCATCCCACAGTTCCCAATTAGACATGACAGTTGCTACATTACGAACAATAAATATAGCAGTAGGCCGGCCCCCAGGCCTACAAAGACCCTTGACAATGACCCTCGTGCTTAATGATGAAAAACAAGCAAGCACACACAGGCGTTTTCTCTCTCTTTTTTTTTCTATGCTTTCTCTTGCACCCTCCCCCTCTCCTCTCCCTAGTTGTGCATTTTGTTCATGCAGTCCCTCAGCATGAGAGGCTGCATCTCTTCCGTTGCAGCGCTCACACATGTTCACTCTTCACAAGAGCATTATCAGCAACACTTATCAAAGTGTCTAACAAGATCAGAAGCAAACATCATGTTCAATCACTAACAGATCAGATAAGAAACACAAACGCCCACCCACCTTCAACACACACACACACACACGCACACGCACACACACACATATCTTCATTACTTGTTCAAAATGGAGTGCAACTGTGATTGATGTACCCAGATGCGCTGATAACTAACACAAAAGTAACAAAGTATTCTGGTTCCACATGGACCACCATAGTGTTTCAGATAGGGTACATTAGTCCATGACATTTGATGTCCAGTCTGGGAATCTATGATGAATTTTGATATTTGATTTTGGTGTATGTTTCTGGGCACACTATCTATATGTAGAAGCGTCTCATATTTAACGTTGTAATCAGATTAATTGCGTAGGACGAAGAGAGAATCAGGCTGAGGTTGGAAACAAGTTGATTCTAATCTCAAAGCAGTGCAACTACAAATTGGGATTTCACTTTATATTTGCACTTCACTGCAGAGGCGAAAAGTGGCTCTTAGAGCAAGGCCAGAAATCTAAAAACATGGTTATCAAATGAGGGACAAAAACACACCTTTCTGATAATGCAAATTTCTCGCAGCACCTAACTGGGGTTCCAGAAGTGGTTTAGCACAGAGCTAACAGCATTGCACATGAGCATTATTTTAAATTCTGGACTAAATACAGACATCCTCCATGTTTTGTCTGAAGCCTGTAACTGACACACACTAGGGCATTGACACAAAAGGCGACTAGTCGACTTCAGAGGCACATGTTGACACCACCTGAGAGAAGTCGACTAGCCGTCTGTTGATTTCCTCTCTCTGTCCTCTGGCTTGTGTACACAATGCTATCTCTGCCTCTGATTGGATGACACATGTTCCTTGGTTTAACCAATTAATCTAGTCTCTTCATAAAAAGGGCGGTAACATTGGCGCGAGGAGAATCTAAACACAAGACCACAACAAGATGAGAAACATGCAGCAGAGAACACAGACACACATCACATGTGCAATTTGTCAACTTTAATAAAAGTTGCTCAATGTTGGACACCTGTGTTCCTCCGCTGGGTGTGTGACACCATCAAATGACTAGCCGACTCTACTTTGACTTTGACGGATAAATAGACTTGAAAAAACACACTACAACACATCCCTTGTATTTAGTATTTCTAGTGTTTCTTTCAGAAACAGTACTAGCAAAGATTAGGTACCAGCTTGTATTCACAGTCAAGTGATACTTGTGAACTTCCATGAGTGTTTTACTCTTTTAAGTTGGTTCAAACCAGAGCAAATCAAAATGTGATTGGTTGATTTCTCTCACCTTGAAAGTATGTGATAAAGTGATGGACTTCAATCCGGTACCAGAAGGCCTAACTAATGGGAGAGCTCACGAAGCTACTTAGATACTACATAGAGAGGAAATCATGTCTAGACCATTTTCCTTTGGGTGTTTCAAAAGATGAACTTATTCCAACTATTTCTATATCAATAAGAAAAGCAGTGCTTCCCAAACACAAATACAAACATGATCCTTTATAAACATATAACAAAAAAATATTTTTTTAGGTCTTCTGTGGAAGTTTAAAAAGCCCTGAAGGTTCCTCTATGATTCTTTATATTACAGAATGGTAAAACTGTTAATGTCATTTCAAAGCAGACTGGGGTTCCACTCCCTACAAAGACATCCCAAGAAGTCCTTGGGCGAAAGTTCAAACTAACTCTGTATCTGATTTACATTTTTCTACTCTCTATAGTTATATGTAGGAGAGTTCACTAGAAAAGATCAGCTGATGTTAATGGTTCAAACAGAAACCTACAAATGCGTAGGCCTTACTTACCATAACCAGTCCCTCACAGCATGAAAGGAGATGTGTGCCATGGAAGATTTACTGTGGAAAAGAGATGGCTTTTGGTGTGACTGAATTTGAGAGGATGGTGGGCTGATGGTTTTACTCACCACCTCATGTTTGTGCTCGTCACTTTTAAGTGTCACAAGTGTATGGTAATGAAGAGATTATGCATAAGTTATGACCTTTTACATGTCTGTACATTAACTGTGCAATCAATTTTAAGCAGTTGCCCAAAGCTAAAAAGAAAATGAATTTATTCAGGCTTTTCCTGTAAGGAGACCAGACATGATCCAAAAACATGATGAACTTAAAAAACATTTAAAAATATCACATAAAAACACAAAGACGTATCCGTGTGTTGATCGAGTCATGAAGAGTGGTACATAACTGACTCTTCAGTTTCTTAACAGTTTACCCAAATCTGTTTAGTAAACAGTACAGTTCAGACTCTCGTCAGTTCCGAGCAGAACAGTAAATATTTTTCATGTAGGCTCTTCATTGTGGCGTCTGAGTGCTGCTCTGTGTTCTGTATCCGAGATCAAGGCCAAGTCTTCTCTTCTGTGCAGATTTTACCAGCCATTTCTCTTCATTTCATATGTGCAGGGTTTTCCACTTATCCTAAATCTACAGCTTTCCATTGGCAAAAGCCCCCTCCTGGAACTGAGGAATGAAACTCTTGAAGTAAGCTCTATATAGAGAGAGACAGAGAGGGAGAGAGAGAGGGAGAGAGTGAGAGAGAGAGACAAAGTGAGAAAGGGAGAGAGACAGATAGGGAGAGAGAGAAACAGAGAGCGAGATAGAGAAAGAGAGAGAGAAAGACAGAGAGAGAGACGAAGTGAGAGAGATAGAGAGAGACACAGAGAGAAACAGAGAAAGTAAAACAGAGAAAAATATCTTTTTTAAAACCATATATTTCAATTAAAAAACAAACAACAACAAAAAAAAAACAACAGAAAAAATACAAAAATAAAAAACAACACAGTATTCATTTGCCAGTTAATTTCACAGGGATTCAGCATTTATCCTTTATGAAATACAATCAGGAGCTCCTGATGGAATTCTGCAAATCATTGCAATGGTTTGGGATCAATGGGAAGTCAGAAACCAAAAATGTGCTTTTATAACAGTTTTCTTCTGACCAAGAAAGCTAACCTAAAACAAACAAACAAAAAACCCCCAAAAACCCAAGATGTGTAAAAATTAAAGCAGATGCCCTGGATTTACTCATCTTAAAGTGCTCACAAAAACAGACATAAATATTGCTTGTCACTATTATGGTAAAGTGCTGGTTCTCAAACCAGTTCTCAGACAGTTCACCACTTTTCAACCCCCCACCTCGTTCCCTACAGTCTACATTTTTGATCTGAAGCCAATTCCCAACACATCGCGACAGAGGAGTTTGAGAACTATTCTTTTAAAGAACACAGGCCATGCAGCTTGCTTGTTCATACAGAGCCAAAGGCAAAACTATTCTTATGAAATATGATAAGATATGGACTTTCTATTATGGAGACCAATGTACAAACATTGTGAATTCATTATCTCCAGCATTTATCATGCTCTCCAGCAGTGAGGTGTGGCTATCCATACAGGCCAAAGGTGAGAGTAATATATTTCACCAAACAACCCAGACAAAGCAGGCCAGAGTTATGAAAGAGGTGGAATCCATTAAGGACAAGGGGAATTAGCAGATTATCTAGGGTAGTGAAAGAGACCACAAAACAATCAGTGTTCTCCTTCTGTAACTGCACGGTTTCGACCAAACGACCAATTTATGCAACTCCTGTTGTATAGGACCAAGTTTTATAGAACAAAAGCCCAGATTACATGAAAATACTTAATATTGCTGAACTAATTGATTGAACTAATCTGTTTATCTATGTATCTAGATCTATATGTATATATACATGAATCTCTCTCTCTCTGTGTATATATATATATATATATATATATATTATATATATATTAAATGCATTTATATATCAAATGTATACAAGCTGAACCCCAGGGGTGGGAGACACAGATAAACTGAGCCAATCACGGAGAAGCAAACTTGCAACAGCAAAAGAGGAAAATCTTCAAGAGCGTCCACTCCACAGTAATGGAGGAGTTGAAAACACTGACTGTTTATGTGATACACATTGGCTGGAACATGCAGTCACTACTGCTTTCTCTGGACACCAGTGATGAAACCGGGAAACTTTGACCTCTGCGGAAATCACTTGGTTCTCATGTTCAGGTTTGTGTCAATCCTACATTTACATGATGACAGTAAATTATTCATGTCAATAAAGCTATACTGATTATGCTTATTTTGTTTACACCAAGAGCTAGAACAAAATGACATTAAATCTAGTTTTTTTCTTTAGGAATTACGTCAAAGGCTATAGGTGGCCTAGTGGTTAGGGAGTTGCCCCCGGTTTGAACCACTGAGATACAGTTTCCCCACACTCACTGCTCCCCTGGTGCTGTGTTGCTGACTACACTCTGCTTTACAGGGCGAATAGGTTAAATGCAGAGAATTTGCAGAGGATTTCCAGCTGTTAACACTGCGTGGCGTGGTGTGTTCACACATGACTATAAGGGACCACTTTACTTAATTACATTAACATGTGAAAATCAGCTATTTCAGGTGCTAGACAAATCTTGTCAAAATACTTTTAAATGATACATTTTGTATGCATGCACATAAAGCACAGCATTTAGATTTAATTTGACTTTTTGTTGTGCAGTTAGACAAGCATGGCTGGAAATTAGATGTTCAGCGGTGTATTCCAGCTCGATAGTGGGGCATTTTAATCTGGAACACTGGAAACTGCTCGATTGCTCACTAAGCTGAAAGAGATTTTTGCCGCCAGTGTGTAAAGCTTGTCAATCCTCTCCATAGTTGCTACAAAGGAACATATTTATGGACAGAACCTATACCTACAATTACAATCCCTTTTCAGCAGAGAGAACGTAGAATTCAAAATAAGGCCAGGCTTACTTGGCTCTCTTGGCCATCTCATTGCCATCCCAGCGTGGGCTGTAGGGGTAGGACTTCTGCACCTGGGAGTACAGCTGTCCACTGCTGGTAAAGTGGTAGATGGACTGGAAGATCAGTGTGGGCTGATCTCGTGGGAAATACAGGGGCAAGTCGACTACAGTGAGAGAGAAAGAAACAGAAAGCATCACATTCCAAGCACTTACTCTGAAGATCAGAACAGAAATACCAGCACGAGGCACATTGTGCACAGATATAGCTCTGTAATTAGTCGTGTGCTAGTCTGTCAAACAAACACTCACCATGAACCAGAAAACAGAAGTCTTTCCACATGAGCAGAAGAGTGAGCTTCGTAAAACCTACAGCATCATATTCAACCACCCCCCTGCACAGGAACATCACAACACAGAAGCATCTGCATAAGTGCTTGGAGTCACACACTTTATCAGTTTGAAACCACCTGAGGCCTGTGCTGGGAAATGACAGTTGAGGAAGTCACTCAAAAAATAGTCATTATGATGATTTTGGAAATGGAAAATACAAGCAGAAATTTCAGTACAATCCAGTTATTGTAAAAATCATTAAAAAGGCATGGCAGTATCCTTGTTTTTACTCTGAGCACGTCTGTCATATTCAATTAAACAAGGCAACAGAAAGAGTTCAAACAGTTCAGACAGCTCTTTATGAATAAGACAGTTTACAGAACTGTGTCTGAATGAAAATCCGGTCTGGCCAGTTTAGGTGAGGTTGCGGCTTTCTCTTTTTCAGTATGTGGATCTCTGTCTATCAGATTAGCAGGATTAGCCGCTTCAACAGATTTCTCGTGCAGTTTATGGCACTTCCTGTGCTCGTGCTGTGCCAACAACCAAATCAACGTTATTCTGTTATATGTCAGAGGTAACATAAACACAGACAATTTATTTAGAGGCAGCGTATGTATTTTAATGCACTCTCCAAAATGAACATTTCAGTAATGCAAGTGATGTTTTTTTATTAACGTCAGCAACTGTAATTTGTTACAGAAAAAAGTAATTAAACTAAAATACAGTACTTTATACTGAGTCCCCCTCAACACATTTTGCTTGGATATTCTCTTCTAAGGTCTTTTCTTAAATGATTAAAAGCAACTTCTCCTCAAATCCTCAACAACATGGCACCTGGCATCATCTTCTTGGGATGTCATTCAGTTTTTCGTTTTTTCAGTAGACAGTATGAATTTATCAAATACAGTTGCATCTTTAGTTTTGCACTGGTGCTATGAGGCTAATGTAGCCTGAAGCTAATACCCCAACAATTATATTAGCAATGGGCATCTGCCTAAAATCAAGCTGCCTTATTAACAAATATCATTCAAACACTAACAGAAGTCTTTTTAAAGCTGAAATGTTTTCCATAAAGCTGTCCATTTTTGCAAACCATTTCTTTAATCTCATTTGAGTGAATAAGGGAAAAGAGAACTCACATTCCAAAATGACTAAGAAAGGCAGCAATGTACTCTCTCCTCTTGTGGTAGCCTTGAATAACATACTGCACCTGAATTGGGAATGTGACAAAGAAATGAGAGGACTCAATATAAAAAAATCACACAAGGCAGTGTATGCAGTGACACGGGCTGCAAAACCTTTCTTCAAGGTTTATTCAATTGATTAAAGTCAAGTCCCCTCCTAAAATTTACTCTTCTCCTCAAACCCAGCTTCGAGAGCTTAGACATCCCCACAGCAATACTGAATAACAATGTGAATAAACAGCAAACTGCATTACTGAATCACCTACACAACCCCATGCCAATGTCTGCGGTTACAAGTAACAGGTACAGGGATGGATGACAAGCACTGTGTCTGTGTTGAGGGTCAACTGAGGAGTTCTGCCTGCCAACAAACAGACTCATGGATCCTGTTGGTGACACACCAGTGCACTGACTGGAATCCTCTAACCCAGATGTCCATAAACACCAGTCCACCAGGCACTGGACCGCACAGAAGACAGAATAAAAATATTTTATTGATTATCAGAGTCAAGATGTATTATCTTGAAAAGACAAAAGAAAGATCTTGAGATATGGTACATCAAAAAGTTAGCCCACGAGCTACTAAAAATGAGTAAAAAACAAACGTGCTTTAGGGAGCTTCTTTGGAAAGCGAAAAAAGGCCCAAGAAGGAGACAGAAGAAAGAAAAGGAAAGCTGAATTTAATACACAATATCAAGATTCCTACTTAAAATATGCATAGAGCTCCCACTAATTCAGCACAATGGTGAGTTATATTTTTACACATTTTTTTTTTTTTTGTATCTTTTTTTTGTATCTGGAAACACTTCAGGAATCTCGAAGTCGTCATCTGATTGGTTGAATTTTATCGGGTTTCCGGGGGACGGGAGTGTCGCGTTTATTTTCGGTCCGCCGGGAAACAAAGCGCAGACGTGTGATCGCAGACGGGTGATCGCAGACGTGTGATCGCAGACGTGTGATCTACTGATTTACTCGGTGTTTTGATCAGATGTGGTTAATGCAGA
>JBBPDB010000001.1:41497776-41509824 GCA_037974465.1 Brachypetersius altus | reverse complement strand
AATGACAGAGAGCCCGAGACAGGTTTAAAACGTGCGTGAACCGGACAAGTCACTGAAATATCAAGGTGAAATTCATCGTAGCTTGCGTAGTATGGACACAGCTCACTCTGTCCGGGGGGGTGGGGCGATATTTTTTTTATCGCGCGATAAGAATCTCACGCCGTTAACGGCCCAGCACTAATTCTATTACTACAAATTATGATTCTAATATTAAATGTTTTTAGGGAAAAAATAAAAACTGCCAAGCTAAACAGCTCGTACATATAATTTTCTCAGCTGTCTAAGAATTTTGCGTAAGATTAGAAACTACAAACAGACACATTTGGGAGATCCTGCTGGTGTGGGTTTCCTCTCCTTTAGTGATACAAACAAAAGCATCTTCCACAAGTGGAAAATGTTAAGACTGATTTGCTGTTTACTGATCATACAGCAAAGTAATCAGGTTTATTAAATTTTAAGACTGTTTTATAAATACTTCAGGCTAAATGCTTCCTTTTAAGTAAAATGGGGAAAATTCACATCATTAAAATGCACCTCTCTTACATCCACAGGCATTCTGAGGAACAGTATATGGGACTAATGAAGTGGCCAGCGGTGAGTAATGAGTGTTTGAGTGACCCTTGCTCTAGGACTTTGTGGGGGGGCTCACAGAGAGAAGTGCACACTTACTATCTTCTCTTCCGAATCAGTGAGTCAGTGCCAGGGCGTGGGGATGAGGAAGCGGAAGAGGACTCAGGATGCCCCAAGTCAATCCCTCACGTGGGCAGAGTGTGCCCCATGTCCTGCGCCCTCACCGGGGTACATGACATGACATCGTGGAGATGTGACAGCTGTCTCCAAGCCAAGGGTTGTCTGGTCAAAGTCACATGAACACGCAATTGAGGACACAAGTGTACACAAAACCTCCAATCTGAGCTGCACTCAAGTCAGCCTGTTTAACTGACAAATACAGTCCATAGGTCTGACCAAAAATAAAAATCCTTCTTATATATACACACGCTAACTAGACAATTACATACTACACACATATGTAGATGCAGCACAAAAACTTCAATGTACAAACAAGACAAAGTGCAGAAGATGACTGAGGTGTTGGGTTTTATGGGATGTGGGGTTTTCTGGGGTTTTCTGAAAACAAAAGAATAAAAGGCTAAAGATGCACTACACTTCCATAACTTGACTTTTTTTTTCAAATATTAAGAGTCATTCCATAATTTAAGTGCAAATTAAATATTCACACTCAGCTCTTAAATACTGAGAAAACGGAAAAGCAATACTGTTTCGGATTTACAAAAATTTGATTCCATTTTAGTCTATTGTGGTCAACATGCTGCTTTCTGTTACTCCATATTAAACAGCAAAGGCAACAAGAATATATTATGTATGTCTAAAACAAAGCTGGGATGATAGACTTGCTGTCACATTATGACAGGGATTACTGGTGAAATGATTTTGGTGCAAAATTACACAAAGCAGCAAAACCAAAGGTGTTGCAGATCACTTCCTGTTTCTATAGCACTGCCTGAAAACATTGTATTCGTCAGACACAGGGACGAAAGTTAATCATTAGCCTGGAAACAGCATGCCGTCAGACTGTGGGCTGCACAAATGGGCTTCGGCTGTTTGGCTGCACAATAGGGATATAACAAAGAGCACATTAGACCAAGGTAGACCAATTAGCCAAAACAGAGTGCACCCAGGGATAGGGCTGCTGGACCATGCGGCTAATATCCAAGCTACACACACGTGTATGTATATGAGGGTAAGAGAGGGAACAGGTAGATATTAGGAATGTGTGGGTGTGGAGCATACAGCAAATGTCCAGATGGAGCTCAAAGGTCACAATGATGTAATGGGGTATAATAAACAAGACACGGCAACAGTTAAGCAATACTTTTCGTAAAAAGAAAAATACCTTTAAGAGGGGCATAAAATGAGCACATCCCACCTAAGTACATTTCATACATCCATTGGATGTATTTTTCAATACAGAAAAGTATTCAATATGGAAGCAATTACAAATAAAGTTTTTTCATTTTATTGTTTTTAAGGCACTCATCTCCCCAGTTCAGTTCAACTCTTCTTGCTAACTAATTATACAATGCGACCAAGATGGTAGCATCCTCTTAGATATGCAAAGTGCTACTACATCTCATCAAACTACTAGAGCAGCTCAGTACACTTCGAGGAGAACTTTTTAATGAAAGGATACAAATTTATACAGACACCTGCCAAAATCTTCACAGAAAAGTGGAGCGGGGGGAGGGCTACACATTAAATTACATGGTCTGAAATGGGATGGTTAGGAGACTCATGTGCAGATGTGATGGACAATTGTCCACATACTTTCGACCAGTGTGGTAGTGTGGGTGCATATTTATCTGAAGATATGCGCTGCTCCAACAACCACTGATGATCACATTGAATCATTCGCTCACAGTGGAAGCAGACACATCACATACTGCAGAATCTTTAAGAATGAACATGCTGCCTTGGAAAACTCTTTAGACATGATTAGCTGCTTACATAATAGTCTCTGAGTGCTCTCGCTTGTCGAAATCTTACATTTGCATTAAGACCTTCGTGGGCATAGAAAGAAACAATGATTCACTCACTATGGGAAGTGTAGAATAAGAGAAAGAATAAAAGGACACTAATAAAAATCTGAGAAATCTTTCACCGGAATGTCCTATGTGACATGAGTCACACAACACAGAGAATTGACTCTTGCAAGAAGGTAAGAGAGTAAAAACACTGCCTCTAAAGAAACACACACAAACAAACAAACATGCACACACACAAACAACAGACTATTTCACCACTACACATTTTTTGTGAACATAAACTAGGTCACACACCACAACAAACGCACACACACGAACGGACACACGCAGACATCACTGCCTGGAAATGGCTGATGAAACACCTGTTAGTGACTCAGAGAGGACAATCAGCAGCTCCTTAATGTTCAATGGTGAGTCGTGAAGAAAACAAGTCATGGCACACACAAACACACACCACCCCAGGTGTTACTAGGAACTACAGAAGAGCGTTCAGTGAGTTGACACAGGCTCTGAAAGAACAGCTGAAAGTGTGGTGGACTGAAATGACTGTGGTGAAAACTGGCTGAATGAAAGGTTTAAAAAAAAGTGTGCGCGCGTCACTAAGCGATCAGTTCAGTGGAAAACGAAAACACACAGCCTGCAGCGTGTACAGAAAGCCACCAGGCCAAATTGAGCAATTCTAGAATTTCCACAGAACACAAATCTGGACATCAAGTTCACTTTCTGACCAGGACTGCTGATAATTCATTTACATAGAATTATTTTATTATTTAAACAATTCGTTTCACAACAAAAATGCCAGAAAACTGTAAAGTAGTTTTTCAATTAAGATAATTTTAGTTTCAACAACCAATGAAAACCAGTGGGATCATCATACCAGTTCGGTATAGCGTAACCCCCCAATTTTACAGTCAGATTTGTTTTGAGAACCAAACTCATAGAATTTTCTAAAGTAACGCGGAAACTGCAAATATTCTCCGCCCTTTTTGTGGCAAAAAACATTTTTTCTGGATGTTTTCACAAAAGGAGACCCGTTCAACTTGCTGCAGAGACTCAACACTTTTGTCCCGCAACCTTCTAAGTTGCATATCTTGGCGGTGAATTTAAATTAAAACAGGCAAATACTGGCTTACCTTTACATTTCTTTAAGGGTAAACGGACAAAGTGTTCTGGGAGCATATTTGGAGGTATATTTAGGGTTTACACTATAAAAGTAGGCATTTTTAGGCTTTTAGTTTTACCAAAACACAACAACGCAATTTTTCACTATACACGGGAGCTCTTGGAACATAACCCCTGCAAAAAGCGGGGGATTACTGTATTTGATTTGATCCAAACAGGTCAAAGCTATGGTATAGTCTTCTATGCACAGAATGCTTTCAAATGCAAGAATAACTGTTTGTCACAACAATCATCACAGTTCAGTTTCTTAATAACTATATTCTACAATAACTGTAGAATTAACACAATTAATAATTACTTACTCTGGTTTAAACACTTCTCTGTGGTGTTACCTCTCAACTTGCACTGCTGAAAGTGGGTTACTGGATAAAGGTGCCATGAATATCAATGAAGCATAACGTAGTTCAGGGTTATGAACAGATGATGTTCTGGTGGGGTATTTAAAAATATCTGAATGGATGATGCATTTATATTTATGGCATTTATCAGATGCTTTTATTCAAAGGGACTTCAATTCCCTACTACAGGGGACAGTCTCCCTGGAGCAACTTGGGGTTAAGGGTCTTGCTCAGGAATCCAGTGGTGGAATGCTGAAGGTAGGATTTGAACCCATGGCCTCTTGGTCGAGAGGCAAGTTTTCTACCCACTAGGCCACCACCACCCCAGCCATGCACAGGCAAACTCATCGTGGAGCAGCTTTATCTAACAGCAGGGCTGATGCACGCAAGAGCCCATGGATAGCTGGAGATAGCTGGAGAGAGCAGCAGAAGACCTGGAAGTCTTCATTGACAAGAGAGAAGTATTTGTTCAATGTCTTTAACCTTTAAAAAAAGCAAACAGTAGAGGTTTAGCTTATAGATTAACTTATTAACTAGTAAACCTACTGTCAGTGAGGTGGTTGACTGATCATAACATTTATTTCCCAGCTCATATTTGTGCTTAATGCTCCAGACCGGTACTGAATGCACAGAAGAGTATTCGTTCTTGTTTGAAAGACAGTTTGTGACCTGTATGTATAGCATAAGCTCCTTTTATACAGAACATGATACATCACTGATGGGTTTTGCAGTCCTTAAGCAATATTTTACCAGGATGTACATGTGGATGTAGTCCATTAAACAGCATGAGCTGCTTAATATCTGACTCATGTACAAAATGTACATCTGCAACGTGCTGCACTGCTTTTACACAAGAATATCCACAAATGCCCAAAGGGACCAATATTTTCACTCACATGTCAGTTTAACCCTTTCTGTTAACAAAATACACATGCATAAACATTCGTATACACACACATTTTATATATCACTGATACTTGAAACTTGTCCCATGTTTTGAATAATATCTTTACCACGTGAAAGAGTACATTGTAATATGTATTAAAAACTACAAACAGTGAGTTTTGAATAAAATGTATTATTATTTTGTGGTTACTCAAAACATGTCCCACATATTCGTCATCCGCCGTCAGATATTTATAAAAAGTAATACAATCATGCAAATACAAGGTCAACTACATTCCTGAGGACCCCATTTTCAAACCCTCAGGCTGTAAGATCCCTGATGTTTTATCCAAATTCTCAAGAATCAGTGATATATAAAACACACATTTAACCTGTATACTCTGCGCATATGCTAACTGCGGTTCTTCATATTCAGTACACTCACTGCATCACCAAACAACTTTATTACCCTTATAACATTCATCAGTGCAGACCTGCAACCAAAAGTTCACCAAAACTCTCCAGTATCGTCACACTTCTCAGGCAAGGGCATTTATATACACTAAAACAGCCTCAAACCCAGGTATAAGTGCTCCAAAATGCGAATACTTTCACATTCCCCAGACCTATTTGTCATCTTTTCTGCCCTTTCTCTGTCTGTGTGTCACTCTCTCTGGGGTGAGAACAGCTGTCCGTGCTTTGGCACCCAGTAAACAGAATGATGCGCTCACAGACGTGACTTCTGACCATTGTGTGTCATTAAGACATCTAGCTTCAGCACTGGGGAGCAGACGTGTGTGTGTGTGTGTGTGTGTGTGTGTGTGTGTGTGTGTGTGCATAACTGCACCATTTAGTCCACTAAACCCAGGCCTGGTGGCAGTCTGAAGAGACAATCAAAACAGTAATCTTCAATACAAGAATAAACTAACATATGCAGGTATATATAATAAATCAAGGACACTGCGGTTTCTGAACAGAAATGATTGTTCTGCAAATCATGAAAACACAATGGTAAAAATATGACATGATACACTTTCATGCCTATACAGGTCAGGACCTTTTTCAGCACAACACTGAAATAAACTATTATAATAAGACATAGTAATATAAATGCTATGATGCTGTGTATCACTCTGAAATACTCTGAAACATTCTATGTAGTGTATTCAGTGCCTCTTCGCTGCATTGTGTTTGCAAGTGTCTACTGGTTTGAAAAATGTTTTTTATGATCCATGCAGTTGTTCAGTGTTATTGAAGTCCTGATGATACCTAAGCTCAGAAAAGCCCAACTTTAAACACCTCATCATGCTAAAAATAACAGTCGTATTATCTGCATAAATCTTGCATTGCCTTTGACCAGCTTTTCAATGCCAGATCGCATCCTAAACTCTCTCTTTCTCACGCATCCTCACACACGCACACACTCTCACACACCCACAAAACCATAAAGTGTTGGAGGGAATCCAACATGTACAAACAAATGAGACACAATTCTCCAAAGTGCCGGCCGTCTTTATTTAATTAGGCCCAGTCTAGAGCTAGTCTGCTCCCATGGTTCAGCGGCTCGCAACAGGCTGTGGTACCCCAGTGACCAGTGCAATCTCCTGTGTGACCTTAACAAGGCTAAAGTGAAGGGACAAATGCTGTTCTAATGTAAGAGAATCTTTTCATAGAGCCCTGCACTTCTTCTGTCTCTTTTTAGCTCAGCTCAAATGACATTCAGTGTTCAATTTATCTCATTTATGAAGCATATTCTGCTCCACAAATGTTGGCTCACAAGTGGAGAAACCTCAAGCAGTATCAATATTTCTGTACTGGTTTGATCACTCCTCCTCAGATTACTATAGCAAATGTGTATTTAAAATATTTTGTAAAATGAATCAAGTAATCCGAGAACAATGCAAAAAAAACCAAACCCTATTATATCCATAATAAAAAAAATAAATGCATCTGAGTGAGTGTCCATTTCCTGCATTTTCATTTGCATTTTGGCCAATTAGCAGTTTCCTAATTCAATTGAATGGTTTTACAGTCACGTCTCTGGTCTTATTAAGCATAACTGACCATAACTGAGAGACCTGCCATGATGATGTGTATCGCTCCGAAATAAATCACTGTACAGAAGGAAGTGCATCATGATTTCCAATATACTTTCTCTGCTTAGCTAAATGATCTGTTTTATCAATTCTCTTTTATTGCTACACAGATAGGATTCTAAATAGCACGACTTACAAGTCAGGATAAGGTCATAGTCATACGTCAACTCTGATAAAGAAGCTATTGTGGTAAAACACACAATAAGACACATTACTTCAGGTATGTGAGGAAATGGAGTGTGGGGAAAGAGATGAGATTCTCTGGGAGACAGTAAACAGGGAGGGGTTATAGTGTGAAATAGTGGTTGGGGGAGGGAGACGCTGTGACATTTCCTGGAGGTTACACACAGGTCATTACAATACTGAAGAGATGCTTCCACATTGTATTCCAAAACACGAATAATGAAATCACTGAAAATATCACTTTTAAACTGACCTTAAGCTGCAAATGTTCAAGAGTAGCAGCAATCTCAAAAATACTCTCTGTGCCCATAGGGCTCTACATAACACACCGAACATACAGGCTTGCTTGTTTAGTGATCTTGTTGACAGTCACTGACTCGCAAGCATGTTGTTGGTCTTGGAAAAGCACATTGGCCCTGGCTAAAATATGGTAACATGAAAAAACATAATATTTCCAGGTCTTTGCCATAGTAGTCCTGGGAGATCCGTTTTTTTATCGCTCACCTCGTCCGGGTGTCCCATTACTTTTGTCGGAGGCGAACGAGGGGTCGTTGGAAAGGTCTAACCGAGCCCTATCTAAGTGTGAAGGTTCACATTTAGAGTGAGATATACATTTTTCATATTTAACATGTAGATTTATGATCATTTAAGGTAAATCCTCCATGTTGGTGAGGGGAAATCACAGCAGGCAGTCCAGCCCCTGCTAAGTAACAGCCAATTGTAATCACGGGGTGTGGCCAATAAGCATATCTCGCCATTTGTAAAAGTGCTACATTAAAATCCCACATTTAGAGTCAAAGTGCAGAATTTAGAGTTAGCTCTAAATGTGTGAAAATTTCACTAAATTATGAAAAATGACACCTCAAAATGAGTTTTTACAAACAGGCATAGGGGACACCTTACTATACCATGTTCTCTGTGCAATGTTTCTCCCTTATTATATCACAATTATGATTCTAGTATTTGTGTGAATGTATACAAATTGTATCTGGACACTTTTTGAAATCATTTTTTGTTTTCTGTTTAAAAAAAAAAAAGACTGTGTATCGGATTTGTATCGTATCTGTATTGGACATAAAAAAGTGGTATCGTGTCTTGTCTAAAAATAACAAAAGCAACAAAAATCAGAAAGCTCGAGTTCCACTAGATTATTCAATATAAGCAAGCAGTACACAAGCAATCACCAAGATTAACTACAGAAAAAACAATACTTTTAATCATGTGATAGTTTTACAGCACTAATGAGATGTGAGTGAGAGAGAGGGTGACAGAGGGAGAGAATGAGGGACAGAGAGAGAGGGAGAGAGGTCATGGCGATAATCAGTCATCATAAGCACTCGCTGCTGACACTTGTCATGTGTCACAACACAGTGGCATCGGGCTGTATGCTCTCAGGCTTGACCTTTCTGACAGCAAGTCCATCACTGTCACAGCTCTACTCTTCAGTTTCCACCTGGAACTGTGCCAGCAACCCCCTAGCAAAGGTGAGGAGACCCCTCTCTTCCATGGCTGCGTATCGGTCAAACCCAGCACCGTTATTCGACAGAAGAAAAGAAATGAAGCAGAAAGGACAGAGAGTGAGGAGGTGGATTAAATCAAAGCACCAACAAAGCAGGCACCCGGTGGAGAACAATAGCAGAGAAGCAGAACAAAGTGCTCTTTTCTGTGTCTAACTTTTTTTTAATTTTAAATCCAGCTCAAATTAAAATAAAAGAGGGTAAAGACAGCAATTTAAAAACAGACAGAAATGTAAGCAAACAGCATAGATGGCATATTAAGGAAAGATCAAGCTCCCTCTAAGTGCATTCAGAAACACCACTTCACCCTAAGACTGCACGATTCACAGTAATCTCTTTAAGGGTGAGACCTTCCAACATCAATAATCCTTAGCTTTCTAAATGCCATCTTTGCCATGGAAGACAATAAGCATATTGTCCCAAGCTAAAGCTCACCTTAGCATTAAGCACTGACATCATAGCCACAAGGTGCGGCTCGCAACTGTCAAGATACAAACTCATATTTACAGAAGATAATTCAAGTGGTTTAGACTGCTAGATTCTATTTATGAGGCCATCTATTGCACAAGCAGTATAAATCAGCAGGTCTGCTTAGGGTTTATCATTTGGATCCTTATTTGCCTGTTCCTATTACGTGTACTGCTCTCCTCACTATAACTAATGGAGCGCTGCATTTAAACCCACACATTCTTCCTGAGCTGCAGCCAATTCATTCCCCACAGCAACGTCACTGATTTAGAACATTCACTGGAAGCCTGGCTCAACTTCCACACCAAAGATAAATATCGGAAAGCGAAGGAGTGCTATTCTTCCTCGGTAACTTGAACTGTGATGCAACAGCGTTTACTGAGCAAAGCAGCACAGGGGTTGGTTCCTCCTTGGCATATCGACTATTATGCTGGTGGTATATGACTAATACCTGACAAGTATATTATTAAGCATAAACAATATACGAGAATGTCTCACACACATACGCTTTTAAAAATAAAGGTGTCAGAGAGGGTTCCATGCATGACGCCATACAAGAACCTAAAGGATTGGAGCAAAAAAGGTCCACATTATTACTCCAACCTTGACCACCACTGCTTCAGAAAATCCTGTCTGTTAAAAAGACGAGAGTGCAAAGAACCTTTAACATTAAAATATCTCCACATTTTGTAAATGTTCAAGAAGTCTTCAATTTGTAAAATAACATTTACTTTATCCAAACAGCAAAGTTATTTGCAACTTAGAATGCTGCTTTGTCATTTGATCTGCCTCAACATGTGTGAAATGTTCTAAAAAAAAAGCTGACTCAGACCTTCCCAAGCCATGGACTATGAATTGACCTGAAAATCATTATGACCTATTATACTAAAAGAAACTCTTAGAGAGAAACCCACATGGATTTGAAGTCCTCTAAAAATCTTCAGTTGCATCTTTTAAAAAAAAGAAAAAAGATGTCAGCCTAAGCACGCTTTATGTTTTCTTGATGCTTCAATGCAAGGGTGCAAACACAGACATGAGCGAGGCGTATTGATGTGTCATGTTCTGGATTCATGTGGTAAAGAAAAATTTAGTGCTGCTCATAAGCTCCTCTTGCATTCCCTACCCTGTGTTGACTATAAACGCTCGCCCGCACACACTTACACACGCAAGTCCTGCTTTTCCAGTGTAACACCACACATGTCTCTGCTTCACCCCCATTGTTTAATAATTTTATCTTCTTCACAGCACATTTCTTGCTTTGCTTTCTCTTAACCTTCCCTCTTTCAGGTCTTTCACTCTTCTGCACTGTTTAGAGGCCAAGCAACCAATGCATACTTTGCAAACATACAACACTGAGGGTGTGTGTGTGTGTGTGTGTGAGATTCATACACTCAAGAGGTGTAAGGGTCTGCCCCTCTGTGCTGTTCTCTACTTAGTCAATCTCTGAATTGATCAACCTTGATTAATTTGTCTAATAACTAACACGCTGCTCAAATGCAAATTGACTGTGGGTTCGTTTGAGAGCCCTTTGCTTCTTCACCAGAATCAGGAGGTGCAGAAATGGTGGAGGAGGATGTGGAGTAGAAGGAATAAGCTACAAACCATTTCCTGTAACTGCTTATGGTAATGACAGCTCTGAAGGTCACATTTCTTTCTGCTCTAAATAAATGTCAGATACGCAGCAAATGGCTTTTGGGTGCGGTGCCAGGGTTCAGCGAGGGGCATGACCCGGGCAAACCACAGGCAACCTAATGTGCTGGGGATTCACAGTGGCCTTTGCAAGATACTCAAGCTGGTGTGCTTCAGGTGCTACGTTCTAGAAAGGAAGTGTTGTGCATGAGAAAATATAAAACCTGTGTTTTCTCACAACATGAATGTACCACGACCCAGTTTGGCTTTTTGATAGGGGCAACAAGGATTCAAAATCTTCTGGTACTTTGTTGAATCCATGACACTATGAATCCTCTCAGGGCCTTTAAAGGACCAACAGCGCCCCAACATCATACATCCTTATCCATACTTAAAAGTGGGGATGAGGTTATTTTCTCTTTGACCCTCCTTTTTTGTTAACAAAAAGCTTTACCTTAGTCTCATCAAATCATTGAACCCAAAAATGTTTAAGAAGTAGTAAACTAGTGGCAATTTGTGGTTAAAAAAAAGAAAAGGCTTTCTTCTGGCATCTAAATACACTGCCCTCCATAATTACTGGCACCTCTGGTTAAGATGTGTTAAACGCCTTAAAACATATTTAATTTTTATTGCAGAAGCATACTCACACTGAAAATTGTAGAAAAATGTAATCAAGTGAATTTTAGGGGAAAAAAGATCCCTGACCAAGAAATAATTCTTTCATAAAATCACCTGATCCACAATTATTGGCACCCCTTACAATTCATAGGAAACAATTGTGTTAAAAGCATTTCTGTCATTTCTACAGTAGTTTACAAAGTTGATCAGAGTATCTAGGAACATTTAATAAGTAATTCATCACTTCCTGTTTCCCTGGGGTATAAATATGACGTGACACAGAGGCCATTTCTCTCATCCCCTCTTCAACATGGGAAAGACAAAGGAACACACCATTCAAGTAATGGCTACAAGAAAATAGCCGCTCGCCTGCAGCGGCCCATATCTGCTGTCAGAGGAATCATTAAGAAGTTTAAAGCGACTGGAACAGTGGGACACAAGCCTGGACGAGGACGCAGGTTTATTCTGCCTCCACGCACAGTGAGGAGGACGGTAAGAGAAATAAAAAGTTCTCCAAAGCTCACTGTTACAGAATTGCAACAAATGGTAGCATCTTGGGGTCACAATG
>JBBPDB010000001.1:41478874-41488900 GCA_037974465.1 Brachypetersius altus | reverse complement strand
AAAACTGATCCGATCCGTGACTTAAAACCATGATCCGATCCGAACCGTGATTTTTTTGATCCGTTGCACCACTAATAATTAGCATATAATAATCATATGCTTAGCTTTTTGAAGAAACAGTGGTAGCTGACTGACACTGATCATTAAATCTATGCCACAGTGTGCGCCTATATGATTTTGTAATGAAAATAGTGAAACAGTTACTTGATTGGTGCCTGCGGTTTAATGAAAACCTGTTGTTGACCTGTGTAATTATTTAATTATGTTTCAACATTACCTTGCAGTATTAAAGTGGCATTCTCTGCATTCTCAGACTTTGCATGAGAAGATCTAATTTGGTGCAAACATGTGGTGGGAAATTTCAGTAGGGCCAATATACATAAACCATACAAAACCACATAAAAGCATGAAGGTTAATAAGCTAGGGATATGTTTGGGATGAAGCAAGAAAGAAAGTTGATGCTGCTTCACAGCCAGTGTAAGAGCAATCCACAGAAAAAAGGGGGAAAAAAACAAATAAACAAGTGCCGCATGACTGCAGACAGGAAGCTGAACGGCGTTTGCACGACGCTGTTTAAGTGGCTTTGTGTCACTCTCTTTTTTCCTAATCTGAGCTTTGCTGGATTGGGAGACCCAGTGCGAGGTGTTTTCTTTTTTTTGGCTCCCTAGAGGAGATGTCAAGTGCTGAGATTGATAAGGCTCTGAAGCAGAGAAGAATCTTTCCTCAGCCCATCACTGACAGAGTGTGAGCTCTGCCTGTTTAACATGATCTTTAGGGAGAGAGAACGTTCAAAGGATGGAGGGAGAGGGAAAGAGAAAAAGAGAGAGAGAGAGAAACAAACGTGATAGACTATGCGCATAAGCGGTTATGTTTGCTGTTAAGTCCGGGTTTGTTTACTTTTACGCCATGTCACTCAAATCCATCAACAGCAGTCCCACGACATTACTGTTCAACTTAACACACCGTAGTCTGAAACCACCAAGCCTGTACTTTATCAAACTAATGACATACAACAGGTCCCCCGAAGCACAGTTTTATGCAAAAGACTGCTTTGCACACCCAATTACACAACCTTTTCAAAAGATGGGCTCAAGCTGACTTATGTTGATATTTCTCATGAAAATTTTGGATATAAACTGCAAAACACAGGAAGTATAGAGACAAAAGCTCCAATGTGAATAAGAAAGTATAAGTACATTATGAACATTAGGGACAGGTGACAAATGTATGTTAAATGAAACTAAATGAAGCCCACAGAGCCCATTTCTGATTTTCATTAGTTTTAGTACAAAAAAACCCCCAATGCTCTTTATTGGGCCAAAGTGGTATTTTAAATGCATAATAATTGCTTATTTAAATAGTTGCTTATTTAATAGTATGAATACATAAATAAATCATGTGATAAAATAATACAGCAATTACTACGCTGAAAACAACTCTTACTGCGTCATGCATTGTGCTAGATAACCAGTTGGTTCTTATTGTCAGTTACATAACATTTTGCTATTGAAGTTGCATTCAAATATAGTATTGATGAACCTAATTGCATTATGTTTTTCTTATAATATATACATGCATTTCATTAGATGGGTTGAAGCAATACAAAGGGAAGCAAAGGGAAATGAGTCTTACGAAAACAACAAAACTTTTAGTTGGTGCTGAAACCCCTTTTGAAGGCAGTGGTGAATGATGTTTGTGTATTTGAGCTCATGCTGTGTCTGTTCAAAGCCACTAAATATTTACTGCCAGGATGTGAGACAGCTAATCTGCCAATTTGACCAATTTAGGTTAGTATTCAGTTGGTACTTAGGTTAGAAATAGTTTCATGAAATATATCAAAAATACATTGTAAACTGTAATTGTTTATGACAAAAAACATCGTCAAGAAATGAGTCATGATTGTAACAAATCTACTACTGACCACATGTAGTTTGTTGCCAGTCCAGGACAGTTTTTGTGTGATGAAGGTTTTCAAACCCTATCAACACTAATACCGGTGCAACACCTACTAAAACGCCTCCACCAAGAAGAAATTCAACCATAGGTAGACGAACCTCATTTAAGATCAAGGCAAATGCTACAGGAACAAATGTTATCGAATTAACTTTCGATCTTAATTAAGAACACCCACAGACGTAACACTACATGATCACATATGAACACAAACGCTGATGAACAGATTGAGGGTGCTGTCAAAGGTGAACTGAATGAAAACATTACGTTTTTAGTTTGCTTCATGCACGAGACATGGGGGATCAAGCACAGGCTTCTATGAGAGCATGTAAAATGCATGCAGCAAAGTGCCTAGGAGCAATGTACCTCTCGAGCCTGTGTTCGTGCAGGAAAAAGGAAAAGAAAGCTGCGTTAACTGCTGGAGGGGCTTCTGTTTTTGCTCTTCTTCCGCAAAATCATTAGCATAAAGACTGAATACATAATAAGTGGACACTTAGGATTTAAGAATATCAGGGCCAAAAATAGAGCTGTGTTTTCCTAAACTCTGCCTTCGATGTCGGTGGCAAGAGAAAGCAGTGTGGCCCATGCTCATTTTTGACCCTTTCAGACAATTTATAGGAATAGTTTTGGTAAAAAGTCAAATTTAGATGTTTCCACTTCCCTACTGATGCATTCAGTCAGTCAATACATGTTAAGCATTTAAATATTGCCTCTTTAGTTTAGCACAGGAGTGCTTCAGCCATGTCGCCATCAAACGCCAGAAGTCATTAGTCACCCAAATTGTTTCGATAAAAACACCAAAAAACATCCCTCAAACCACCCAAACCACATACAGCTCTTCATTAGGGTAGCACAGACTTTTGGATGTGGTGTATGACACAGTATGGCTTACTGTGAGCTATAAAAAAATAACAAAACTTCACCAATACAGCCAGTGCCTTCAGACAACACCAATGCTGGTGTACGGAGGACCCCACCTTGCAAATGACACAAACTAAACCACTATAAGGTTGCAGAAACGCTGCCACGATGGACAAAACAGAAAGTAAACCAGAACTTTGGTGCCCCTTCCCTAGCCAACAGAACACAATGCCACTGAAACCATTTACCACAGTATAATGTTAGAAAATAAAGAAAATTTGGGTATAAACCACAATGGGTGTTGACCATAATTGGTAATACGAAAACTGTTGGAAAAACTGATTTCCTATCAAAATACTCATTTACAGTATAACTCTAGTATGTTACATAGCAAAAAGTCACAGTGAATTTTGTCCATACTTTTTTTTTTTTTTTTACATAAATCATCTTCCATTGCTTGGTAGCCCCTTTAGCCATGTAGATCAAAGCTAAAAGGGCAAACTACAGACGCCAAACAAACAGGTACATTAGGTTACTCATGACCATTCGAGGTAATGGAACAAAATGTCTATATAATTCATTTTATTGGAGCAGTCCACTTTTATAGATAACAGTATGCCATACAGTGTCTAAAACCAGCATAAGCTACCCCTGAGCTACTACATCTGCTGCTACATATATTGATATACAGATTTGATTTTTGGACGAATTGTTTTTAAAGGTGCTAAATGAAGACTAAACTGGATATGAAAGAATCCCATAACCTGCATATAATATGTGAAGATTCTGGATTAAAGCAGAGAAGACTCTTGTTAAGCTGTGCCAAGGACACACTTATTAACGTCATCTGCTGCCCATACCTAGATATATTTATGGCCTAATTCCATATTAGGGCTAATTCTTAACGCTGCAGGGAGACTCTCAGCATCTCCAGCACTGGCATTAAACCATTCCTCAACCCCTCAATCCCTCTTTTAGTAGCCCATCCTCCCCCTTTCTCATACTCTCTCATTCTTTCTCTAGTGGGCACATCAATGCTTATTCTAGTCTAAAATCAAATTGTCCCCTTGGCTGCCTGAAAAGAAGCCAAATACATTGTTTATTAACTCCTACCCAACGGAACTGAAGAAATGTGATTGAAATGTGAAGAAATGGGTAATCTACATTACCCATTTTCCATGCTTTTACAGAAAAAATACTTTTTTCCTGGCTTTCCGCAATTTACTTTGAAATTGCAACGACTTTAATTGGCACAAACAGGCTCAAATTAATTGTAGCATAAAAGCTGTTTGATGGTAGCGAAACTGCAATCTCTGTGACAATCTATTGCTCACCATCAGAACAAGTGTTGGGGGGGCACTGAACTCTTAAATCAACTCTCAATATAGGAGACACAATGAAAGGATGAAATATGGACAGGATATAGAAAGAAATAAGGAGGCAACAAACAGCTGAGGATAGGCCTCTGCATAAATCAGGCTATGGAAGAGATGCTACCGCAGAGCCCTGGAGGGCCACTTCACCCTAGAACCCCTCTGCTGACTCCCGCCCATGAAGTTTAAATCCATTTAAATCAAGGGGAAAAATAATTTGGAAAATAATTAGAGTAATACTAATTAGGCATTTGTGCTGTAGCCCGTTATTTAAGTTGAAAGGGCAGGAGGAAGGAAGGCCGGGACTTGCCGTGGGTCAGGAGGCTGCCTCAGGGCAGGACATTACTGTTGTCTGGATATGGGGTGGCCACTACAAAATCTGTTTGATTACTTGAACTCCAAAATAGAGGACAAAAATCACTTTAAATAGGAACTATAACGGAATCAAACATTTAAAGGCAGTATTACTGTTCTGATCTGCCTTTTCTTTTGCCAGTGTGAATGTATTTCCCTGTTTCATAATTTGTATACTTTTTTTTGCACCCACTCTACTTGAACAGCCCACAGAAGATGATGTAGACCTATTACATCTTATTAACAAATTAAATCTGGAGAGCTGCAGATACTCAACAGAGTTTATATTTGGGCTCAGATTAAGACTTATGTTAGTGTTAGGCTCATGGAACAGTTGAACAGGTTAAAAACAACAGTGAGCTACTACATTTGTTGTACCTGAGGGATTTGGTGAATGTGGTGGTAAGAACAGCAAAACTAGGTATTCTCAGGAGGGATTCAAAGTAAAATTATACCTGCACATATTGGCTAAAGAGGAATAATATAAATAAGGAAATAAAAAGTATATACTTCCCTTTATGCGACTGAAACCACTTAGCCTCTATGTTTATTATTGAGTCATTATTCTTACAGGTTGTGAGGGAGTGGGTTGCATAGAATACATCTTTCACAGCAGGGCTTTTGGAATTTTACTCTGTGTCTATTTATTGTCCACTTTATTAGACAAATCTGTGGTCCATTTTGCAGTTGTAATGTAACTGATGATAGTTCATCTGATGCTGAACAGTTTATGTTTGATATCCTCTAATCCTTCATCAAAGTTTCCGGCCACAGGACACTGTTGGCTGGGGACATCAGATTAACTATCAATAACTTTACATCTGCAAGGTAGAGTAACAGGTTTGACTTGTCTACTAGTGTACAAACACAGTGTTTTGGAACTCCACTGTGCAACACACACACAAGCTCAGACACACCCACCCACACACACCCACACACCCAAATACCACAGCTGTGCTGAAAATGATACACCATTCAAATAAAACCTCCTTGCAGGTGGTCCTCTGGAGGGCCTGACCATTGAAGAACAGGGTATAGGGGCCAAACAAATGATGCAGAAAAACAGATGGGCTACAGTTTGTAATCACGAATAACAGAGTGCACCTATATGATAAGTGGAGCTGATAAAGCGGACTATAAGTGTAGATACAAGGTGGGTGGACCTGATAAATGTCTCATCAGT
This sequence comes from Brachypetersius altus, assembly GCA_037974465.1. NCBI lineage: Eukaryota > Metazoa > Chordata > Actinopteri > Characiformes > Alestidae > Brachypetersius > Brachypetersius altus. The sequence continues at coordinate 41,483,175 of JBBPDB010000001.1, read as the reverse complement.
ATAAAATAACCAGTGGATAAATAACCTGCTTCAAATGTTTTACATTGTAAATTAGTACTATTCAGTAACCCAGTCCATCACATTTATGCCATACATTACCCCTCATCTCTAGTCTCATTCAGTATAAAATAGCCAGTGGAAAAATAACTTGCTTCGAATGCATTGTTTTTGAAAGCCCATTTACAAGAAAACACATTTACATACACATTGAAGTTATAAGGAATGTTTAGCCCAGGTTGCTTTTAAGAGTATTATCATGAAGTTGATACTTAAGCCATATTGGTGTGAGTAAGGAATTGAAGTCTGAACCCACTGACCCCCTTAAAGTGTAACAGGTTAAGCCAGATTGTAGTAGTGAAGGTTGCACGTTCACCTGCCGTACAGCAGGCTTGACTTGTCTGAAGCGATCAGTAGCAGTGGTAGTCTCCCTGGGGGCAGGCGATGTGATCGTCCTGCCTGCCCTTTGAGCCGGGACACAGGCCCGTGCTAGCGGCTCATGATGCTCCACTGGAGTGAGAGCGATTACGCTGGTCACGAGCACAGCAACTCCGTTCAGCTCCCTGATCTCTACACAGCCACAAGAGATGACATTTAGATGCAAGTGGTAGCTCCACATTACACTGAACCATAAGGGCATGCAACAGCCTTTTGAGCAGACGACTACCTGATAGGCCCGCATGTGCACTGTACCGCATGTTTTCATGCTGGGTAACATTCAAGTTCTCAACATTTGGACAATAGGAGGGAAAATGATTTTCACTCTTCCAGATAATTTCACCAGAAACACTTATTCTACTACAATGTAGGTCCCAAACATGATTTTATGCTCCAGTTTGTCACTGGCTTGGCATGCTTTGAAGTTTACTGAAGGAGCTGCTCTAGATATTCTCATGGTAAAATGAATCTTAATTAGGGGTGCGATGGCACTGAAATATCTCAATATAAAAACGAGACATGTGCATGGGCGAATAAGCATTCTATTAATTATGATATTTGATGTATCTGCAATGTTTTAAATTGCAAATCAGTATTATTCAGTAACCCAGTCCACCACATTTATGCCATACATTACCCCTCATCTCTAGTCTCAATTTTTATCATTTTATTGTCTGGTTGTATTGTATTGGGGGGGTAAGAGCTGTGATAGCACACTAAGCAGGGGCACCTTGCAAAACGCACTGGAAGAAGTAGGAAGACATCGAGCCTGGAGGTTCCTTCGTCCTCCCAGAAAAAGAAAGTGCTGATGCCTGATATCATCACTACTACAGCTACACACTATTGTCATCCTGCCTTCCCCTCTGCTCCCTTGCTTTGCCTCTTGACTAGGGCAGGCTGGCCTCTTCTGACAGGCAGGCCGCACCCCGGGGCCCAGGAGCGGATTTGGGAAGGTAAACATGTCCAGCCCAGTGAGCTAAAACCAGCGAGACGGCGCACTGCAGGCAATGATCGCAGTGCACCACACCACTCCCTCCAAGCCTGATCACGACCTCGCTGTGCTAATGCACAGGCTAAAGGACGTGCGCGCACACACAAACCTGGGTACTCAAATCAAAACTAAAAGGACTAACTGCACACTCATCATAACAGAAGTCAATAGTCAGTCGGCTTTCAGTTTCAGCTGTAAAGGGCCTGAAACTGGAAGGGACCTCCACTATGATTCACTCAAGCCCCGGGCAGCACAGAGGTCTAATATTTAACCTTCTGACTCCCATCACCTGGTTAGGGAAAGGCCCAGCAAAATGTGTCACGCTCTACTATGGCTGACTCATTTTGGGAGAGGAGTAGAGGTGGCGTTCGTTTCCTGTTTCCTCGAACACTTAGATACATTATCTTATTTATTGGTTCTAGAACAAAACTGCAGCATACATTTTATGCTTTCTTTGTGCCAAAGCCACTAGCTTTGGCTTTGACTCTGCTGTGTTAAAAGCCTGAGATTATTAGCAATTAGGGCTTTATTCATGATTGTATAATTTGAGGACTATTGAGGCAGCAACATTCGAAATTAGCTAATTAGCACACACAATGTAGACAGAAAAATGGTGGGTCAGACATCAAAATTAATTTTCCAATTCATTTCTTCAACATTTTCCAGGCCTTGCTCACAGCCACATAGCCCACCGCTCAGAGCCACTTACTAAAGAGTTTCTGGCACTCGTTTACTGAGGCCTGAATGATCTTTTTTAAGCTACTCAAGCTACCGAGTGGTTAATCTGGAATTTAATCATTCATTGACTTTATAATCGCTTTACACTTGCTTTTTGCGAAATTTGATCTAGTGGTTTTAGACGATGTATTATAGAATCTTCGAGAGGAGATAGCATAAAATCAGTTTTAGTTGATATTCCTGGAGGTACAGAATACTAGCCACCAGAAGATAAGGCTTAAAGATAATTTCTCATTACAGATGAATTGTTTATGGACCAAAATAATTCTCAAAAATTTGATTACTATAAATGGAAAAGATTTTTGAGTTTCGTTTTTTGATCCAGGTGACCCCATCATTTTTCATGTTCTATGAATGTTTCTAATATCTTTTTCATTTTAACTGACCATTTCGACCATTTTCCCTGATATTAACATTGAAAACAACCACAACAAGAGATGACATAAGAGTTTGGATGAGCGACATGCCCAGCCACAGAGTAAACTGGCACGGTGAAAGAAAAGAGCCGCAGTTTAATTTACGGCTGTGATTCAAAACCCAATCTAAAAGATAAAACATGATGAAGACCACAGGCACTCCAGTCAGAAAGGATAAATCTTTGGCAATAGAAATGAGAAGGCTGTGTCTGAAGCACTCGCAAAGCTGCATCCTCTGGGAGACGTAGGCGGGAAAACAGTATTTCTCACACATCTTAATCTGTTATGACTCTTGTGTGGTCTGTCCATGCCACATGGCTCACTTTAACATGATGAGCTACATAGACGTGGACGTGTGACAGCGAGATGATTGAAGGTATCATCCAAATGAATAAAAAAAGGGAAAAGAAAAAGAAGTCACTTGATGAGACTAAAGAACTGCTTGAGTGCACCGGCTTGAGTGCAGCACCATAACACACATGACCAAGAATCCCAGGTTTATAGCAGCTCATTAGTAATCAGCACAGCAGTGGTAACTAAGCATCCATTATGATAATTTGACTAGAAAAAAAGCTCTTTTTGACACCCAAGGCCTCTCTGTGCAGTTTTAACTCTGAAGGGAGTATAGGATAGTCACCTTGAACTAACTGACAGCTTTCACTTCAAAACCTGAAACATCTGAGGTTTGGTTGAGAGCTTCTCTCTCAATGACAACCTGTTTCATAAAGCATGAAGAACCCAAGGAGCACTCCACCTTTTTTTTAAACCTAATCTTCATCTGCCATGTCTGCAGCAATTTAATATGCTTTTTAAATCATCTTTAAAAAGCATACCTTTACACACCTTAAAAAATGCACTCATTAATACATACCTCAAAAACTCAATGAACTCCAAACATTCTTAAGAAAATAGACAGTTGCATGATCTTAGATGCTTAGTTTAGATTTCTGTTAAACTATAATAAATGTCAAGTTGGACTGCTAACTCCAAGTCTGAGTAATTTTTAACTTCTGAGTAATGGAAATAAGATATTTCACTGCAAAGCTTTGCTAAAATAGGTTTTAAATTTTAGGCTACGCTTGTTGATGGAACTGGTAATGAAAATCAACATTAAATGTTTCTCTTTCTGACTATATGGAACACTCAGTCATGAATATACGGATATAAGCAGAAAAGTCATATGAAATTTGATTGAATGTTACATGTGTGTGCATTTAAATTGATCATGTCAAGGTTGGCGGAGTCCCTTGTAGTGCAGGATGTCAATTTTAAGGGAAAATGTATCCAGAAACGTGCTCTTATAAGCAACTGGACTCAAACATCCTGCTCCAGTTGTGACCTCCCTGCAACTGCCACACAGCTGGACTGAGAAAGTCCTGTGTGTGTGTGTATGTGTGTGTGTGTGTGTGTGTGTGTGTGCACGCTGAGGGACAGCATGTTAAGATACTGATGTTAATGATGGCTGCTGTTTTCCGTATGTTTACCATCATTTCAGCTCTCTTGGGGAGGACAAACAGAGCCAAGACTGGAAAAGGCCATAGAGCAAGGGCCTCCTGAGGCCGTACAAGCTCTCTCTCTCTCTCTCTCTCTGTCTCTCTCTCTCTCACACACACACACACACACGCACACACACACACACACACGCACACACACACACACACACGCACACGCACACACACACACACACACACACACACACACACACACACACACACACACAC
>JBBPDB010000001.1:41461520-41478734 GCA_037974465.1 Brachypetersius altus | reverse complement strand
GGCCATAGAGCAAGGGCCTCCTGAGGCCGTACAAGCTCTCTCTCTCTCTCTCTCTCTTTCTCTCTCTCTCTCACACACACACACACACACGCACACACACACACACACACACGCACACACACGCACACACACACACACGCACACACACACACGCACACACACACACACACACAGATCAAGAAAGTGGGTGAGAGAGGAAAAAACGGAAGAGGGAGAGAGAATGAGCCACAGGGTGATTGTGTGGACGAGAGAGAAAGGGGTAGACAGTGTGTGTGTGTGTGTGTATGTTTGAGAGAGAGAGCCTGCAGACACAGTGCAGCTCAGAGCTGATAGGGAGTGACGGGCTGCTGATTAGTCAACTCACAGCCCCAACAACCACCGTCTGCGTGCACACACACACACACGCACACACTGAAATGCACGCACACACACGTACATGTGCAAACATATGCACATACACACATTCTACACACAGTGTTTGTGAGACCACAGAATTCCCTTATCTTTACATTGTACCCACAATGCCAAAATGTCTGTGTTAACCTTAGGCTTGTATGCATTTATTTATATAAGTGTTTCATAGAGTAAGTAACTGATCAACTGTGATGTGGGTAGAAGTCAAGTGCCTGAAGTACAGTGGCTAAAAAACATCCAGAAATCAGTTTTAAAAATTAATGGCTAAACTCATGTATGTGTTACAATATGAAATTTAACACAGGAGGAAGTCATTTACCAACTAAACAATTTCCTTCAGGATCCCTAAAGTTTTTGATTATTTTAAAACAGGCAGGGTCAGACAGACACAGTCATTTGACTGACATGACAAAAATGACCAATTGTAAAACAAGAATAATGCAACTGTCAGCAAATTCATGGCAACAACAACATGAAGCTCAATTTAGGAACAGCTTCTGAAAACAGAATAGCATTTATCTTTACTGGTTCAGTGGAAAGGCCAAAAGCTCTGAAAGGCTCACTGAGGTACAGAGAGGAGACTGTTTGCTACAAGCACTGAAATGAATAAATTATTGTTTTCCATTGTTTAAGCACGGATATCCAGATGCAGGTTAAATTCAATGAGAGAAGTGAGACTGTGGCATGTGCACTTCTATGGACAGCGTGCCTGAGGCTAACATTCACTGCAACAGTAAATATCTCTTCTGCAGTACGCATCTAAATTGCAGAAAGACCTTAACCCAGCTTCTACCATGATCCTTTTCTCTGGCGTCCAGAACAAAAGGTATTTTCCCACATTGATAAGTTATTACATGACAAATCAACTTAAATCAAATTTTCAGTGGTGGTGGACACACAGTGGTGTCTGTGAGTCCATATATAATTGTGTCTTTGTATCTTTGTATGTTTCTGTGTGTGTAAGTGACCATTTGTCATACGTGAACACACCACAGCACACAGTGTGATTAACACGAAATACAACCTCTGCATTTAACCCATTCACCAAGTGAAGCAGGGGACAGCTACGAACACAGCAACCAGGGAGCAGAGCGTGGGGACGGCACCTTGCTCAGGGTACCTCAGCGGTGCCTAGCGGTCTTGGGAATCGAACCTGGACTTTCTGGTCGCAGGGCGAATGCCCTAACCACTAGGCTACCAACTGCCAGTGTGTGTGTGTGTGTGTTACATTGTGTGTTAAATATATATATTGTATGAGAGTTAAGATTTATTTATTTTGTGTGCGTTTGTGTGTGTGTTTGTGTTACATTGTGTGTTAGATATATATATTGTATGTGTGTTAAGATTTATTTATTTTGTGTGCGTTTGTGTATGTGTGTGTGTGTGTGTGTGTGTATCTTTTATGTCTTACAGCTGCCCTACCTTGAGCAGATAGATGGGAATGTTGCTAAAGTCTACAGGGAGTTTGAGCAGGAAGCGAGCAGAGAACTCTCCTGTCTGCAAAAAAACAGGCATTAAGTTAACCAACACACAAACACAGACACAGACAAACACACAAGCTGAAGGTTATAATAAGACTGTAGTAGCTGTTTGGAGGAATATGACTATTCAGTAAGATTTTTGATGAACAGATCAGTGGGGTGCTTACACTTTTACCAGTTTCACACTACCAGAAAATGGGAAGTACATTTATTTATTTACAGTGTAAATTCTGCTGAAAACTGAATGCAAATTTAAAGATCACAGGGCATTACTTCGCAGTTTTACAAAAGCATATTACCGTTTGTTGTTGACAGTCATGCATTCTGAGTTGCATCATCAACATCATATGAGAACGTCTTCAGCATTTCCTAATCTTTGTCTGTTATCCCACAAACCACAGCTATATTTGCCACATCCCTTCAGAGGTAGAGCCCCATGAAGCAACACGTACACCCACATACACACCCACGGCACTGTTCCCAAATTCGCTTGTGTTGAGAAATGACAAAAGACGGCAGTAGGACATTGTGCTCCTAGTGGGTGGGTGGCTAGTATTTGAAGCAGTTGTGCAATTTTTTAGTTACTTCAAGTAGTCTGGATTGTGTTCCAAAGTGACCGTTCATAAGGTTTATATGGCAAGACTGATACACTAACACTATTAAACATGCTTTACAGGGGCCTGGGTTCAAGTGCCATCTTTGAAGAATGGATGTGCAGGACTCAGTAGTGCTGTCAGCTGGCACTAGTCAGACGTTTTGGAGAGCTTGATGGAAACATGGCTATTGCATTATGTAATAGTAACATATCAATAGTCTCCATTCCAATTCTTAAGAACCAATTTTCCAAGTAATAAATCAAACAACAACTCCTCAAACATGAGGTGCTGGGTTAATTCGTTTCAGTGGGAAATGAACTATCTTCCTCAGTTTAACTGTAGGAGTTGTGGGTTGCCTTGTTCTTCTGTCTCATACAAGCTGTAGGATAAGTCATTAGTTCGGGTCCTTCCCACTTGTTCTTTATCAGAACTGTTGTTGTAAGGAAGATAGGGGATCACTTAGTTCCATTCAATCAATTCAGTTTTATTTATATAGCACTTTACAGAATCTAGGTCCGAGCTCCTAGCGAGGGAGCCAAAGGGCAAGAAAAATATTCCTTAAGGTCAAAGGAGAATAAAATAGTAAGCTAACAATAAGGTCTTTGTGTACAGACTTAATTATTGCTGAAGAGTTGGTAGTCTATTGCTAACAGAAAAGGTATAGTTAAGCATCAATAGCAGTAGTTTGAGAGTCCCGAGTTCACAGCAATAGGAATAACAATCTCCGCCAGAGCTTTAAGCTGCATTTGCCCTTGGACAGGAGATTAGGGCACGTGGGCAGTGCAATGCATCCAAACCAGTCTAGAAAACTTGGGCAAAGGAACCCCAGCAGTGGCCGGTCTAGGACAGGTGATGACCTGGAGCCCCAGTGGTGCACAGCTAAGCTAGATGGATGGTAGATAGATGCAGAAGGTAGGCCAAAAGATTTGGGAAACATCACCAAACCAACTCTGTGATAGCAAACCGATTCTATCCCTTAGAAATACAGTTTTCAACAGATCCATGAAACAGACAGCCTTTCAGTGTTTTCTCTGTGGTTTCTTGGGAAACAGCTCTTTCCAGCTAAAACAGCATCAGCTAATAATCTTTGAACTGCTGATATCGAAACATTTCTGCTACTAGTGACATTCAGATGTTGAGGACCTCTAAGTTTTATGACTGACGAGGATTACTGGCAAAATGCTAGGCAACGTGTTCGGAAGTTTAAGAACATTAAGCACATGATTTCACACTTAAATCAATGTTAAATCAATGGCCTTTGTAGCATATTAATCAGTCAGTACAGTACACATGTTTCTCTCTCTTGAAAAGCACAGTAAGTGTCATGTCTGATGCTTGCTCAGTGTATTTACCCAGCTGTTCTTGCGGCCAGCGTATATCTCCATGCTGCGGCCATAGTTGGGGTCCTCTAGCAGGCTATCATACTCAAAGAGCAGGCGTGAGCTGTCCCTCAGCCGCTGGCACTGGTACTGATGGTACTGCTGAAGGAGCTCCTTTACCAGCTGCAGGAGGCACTCAGGGTCTCCAGTATCCCAGGCCACAAGGTGCTAAACAACAACAAACAAACAGATGGTTAGATTTGTACACACCTCAATAGAACACAAAAAAGTCCACAATACAACTTTTCACAGTACTGTTAATTCAATTAAACAAAACAGCAGGGCAGCATCTCTCAACTATGTTTTTGAATGCTTATCAATGGTGGTTTCTATAAGACTACAGGTGAAACAATGTTTCACCAAGAAAAATAATACAAAAAACTTCATAACTATTTCTTTTTTATTGGTGTGAAACAAAAAATTGCTCATAAAAATAGTTTGCTCTCCTAATTTAAGCACCTCAGTAGCGTAACAGTCAAAAACGTGAAACAGCGTCCACTATTAAACGTCCATTATTCAACCAAGTTACTGCATGCTCAGTACACCTAAATACCACCTGTCAAAGAAAAGTCAGAAGTTAGGACAAAAATAAGGAAGGGATGGGGATAAGTTTTTTTTAATTTTTTGCAGCACCAGATGTGAAAACTTGACATTTTTCTTGTGACATTTTTTTACTGAAGCCTCGCCAGCTCTAAAGCCAATGCCCAAATTCCTGTCATCTATGGCGTAGTAACATCTGACAATGCATGAGCAAAACAAGCTAGACAGTGAAGCAGGTCATTTTCAGCATGTAATGTGTACTCTGTACAGGCAATACATGCTTAAATGTAGTTTAAGGGGGGATTTTTTGAGTCATGCTATCTTGCATTACATTCACAGACTTAACTGCTCTTAAAGTATGTGCAAATTATGTAGCTGTGAGAGTGAAGATCTGAAATGTAGGCCCACATTTGTCTGAAGAAAAAAGACTAGAGAAATGGCATATGGAAAGGAAAGCTTTAGCTAGCCTAAAGAACTGAAGACAATAAAAGAAATGATCAACGCTGACAAACTCAGGGCTCAGAGAGCCAGCCGGGCCTGATCTTCCTCCTCTGGGGAAAACAGTTACCCCGGAGGATATCCTGATGCAGGGAGGTCGCTTTCATCCTCTGACCCTTTGTGCCTTTTTCCAGATGCCAGTATTGTGGAATTCAGACATTCTCTGCCAATGTATTTCAACAATGTGCCCCAAAAGACAGGAACTATAGGCAACTTAAGATTCATGTAAAAAGAGGAAATTGCTGCTCAATCGACGGGAGAGATAAGGAAGCTTGCAGCCTTGCGCCGATGCCATTTGGTCCGCAGTCTGCACAATGGCTTTGGTATTTGAGGATTTTACAAGCAATTAAGTACAGGATGTTTCTAAAGCACGTAGTAAACACAGGACTATTAATCCGAGTGCTGGCATTAAGGTTGGAGATACGTGTAGCAGTGAGCAGAGCTGAGTGGGTGTATGCCCGTAACGATGCTTGCTGATCCAGAGGCTGCGTGAGCGGGGAAACCTCGCATGCCAACACGGTCTACTTCCTTCTTTTCCAAAGACCTCTCCTCCTACAAGCTGACCTCATTTGCATAGGTGATCCCAATTTGCATGAGCTTGTCTGACGAGGGCAGTGAACAGGTATGCAAATAACATGGCGGAAGGGGGTAAAAAAATAAATAAATAAAAACAAACAAAAACAAAACAACAATATAAAAAAACAAATTGCCACCTTTCCACGAAGCACTCCACCATCCTCCTCGCTTGGCCTAATTCTACCAAACAGCGCGCTGCTTCTCCGAGGGGACATTGCTCCCTGATGCGTGAGGCGCATGAGAGCTCAAATTAAATTCTAGTGACAATGAAGTGAAAAAACAAAAACAACAGACACTAAATACATCTACTCCAATGAGTATTTGGAGGGGATCAGCAATGTACGAGTCTTGCCAGTCAATGGTTAAGAATCAAACAAACAGACAAACAAGCCTATCTGCCGTCGCTAGGCCGAAAACAAAAACGAGCGCAGTGTCTTGATGAGTTTGTCACACACTGCTTCAGACGTTCAAACCACGCTGATGCAATTCCAGTCTGATTTTCAGCGCTTCCATGACTCACTGTGTCTACAAGCCTCATTGAGTCATAGATGAGCAGGACAGAAGTGTGGACAGAGGACGCTGGACGTCCAATCGAGTGCACATTATGTAACTTATTAAGCACACAATCCGCAGTGCACAGCCTGGATCAAATCAAAATATCTCCTGCAGGCCACTCACAATAAACAACACTGGTGTGTACGCGGACATACACACAAATTAATTTCTTTCACGTGAAACACCATCTTAAAAGGCTCTTGTATATAAAATTACACCTTTCCTCTCCATTTTCTCTCAACCTAAAAGGGCTATAAACCAGCAGCACTAAGCTGACCCACAGGTTTAAGCCTCCCTTATTAAAGAAATAGCAAGTCAGAGGCAGCATGGTGCCTCATGATAAAAGGGTAAATGAAGCAGACTTTCTCTGAATGGATTCCAACGCGCTTCAGACCTACACTCTGGGAATTTCCCTTAACAGGCCTATCTGGTGTATTGAGTTAGGCTGTACTGACCCATTTTTTATTCTACTTGCGTCTTTCAGAACACGATTCATGAGTCTAATCACTTTATTTTTTTGACTTTTTATTCAATAAGGCCTGGATGAAGCAACGTTATCATTTGTGATGTTATTGGTTCAATTTCACATAGGAGGAGCAATCATGAAAAAGTTCACATTTTCACACGAGAGGAGTTGTTTCATGGACAGTGTTTTACTTTGAAATTGGCATAACTCTACTGTCCAGACTTGCTCTCTGCAATTACCAGGAGCACTGCCTGTGAGATCAGTGTGGCTTCATTACTCATGGAGTGTAACGTCCAAAAATATAAAAAACTCCAACTTGATTCTCATGAGTTAACAGGGTTGAACATGGGGGAAGCTCTATTTTATGGCTTTACAAGCCATTTAGAGCTCCAATATTGCCAAGCAAGGTCCTCACAATTGGGTGAGAGCCACATTTTGCTTCAAACTGGCATTGGCAGTAAAGAATATATGCCAGAAATAGTTCTTCGCTGAAGTACTTTGGCAAAAAGACCAACTTTCAAGTATGTTCAGTACAACTGAGCTATTTCTGCCCCCCCACCCCCACCCCGAAACCCTAAATAGCAGTTCCCATATCAAGCAGCTAAAGCATTCACCATCTGAACACAACGCCAGAACAGACTATCACTGAACCACAGATGACAACATTACCACAGCCCAAACCATCCCACAAGGTAGAATGGTCTCCACTATATGCTACACATGTACTACAGGCTGCCCAGAGGACCCAGTCATAGTTCTATCAATACATCTGCTGTGTGCGCCTAGTTCAGAGGTCAAACCCATTAAATGCTAGTAAAAGAGAGAGCACAGTGTTGTGGCTAGGCTCTTTAGCTGGTCAGCAGCAGAGCTGAAAATAACCAGCCCGGATTAGGGCACAATGGTGTGGCCATGTCTGATGACCTCTGTCTGTCTGGCTGTCTGTCTGGCCACACCCCCGTCTGTGGATCAATATCAGGAAGGAGAAAGAGGCCATTGTGTTCGAAAGGGCTGGGTCCATTCTCTCTGCCGGTGCAGGAAGCCGGGGTGAGGGCAGGACACTTTTGCCGGTGATGACATCATCATCCCAGCTTGTCAGCATTTACCAGCAGGAACTGGGATTCCCGCAAAAGTGTGGGCAGCGGGAAAAAAAAACAACACAAAGTTGGTCATTGAAGTATAGCAAGAGGGAAAGGGAAAGAAAGACAGACAGGAAAAGAGGAAAGTTAACTAAGATTATGGCTGTGGCTCCATTACTTTTGCATGACATTTCTGTCATTCTTTAGCATGACATTTGAAATGATCCTACTGATCTCCCTTACAGTAAAAAGCACAGCCTGTTTGTTTTTAATGAAAGGACTTTCAAACATCAAACTAAACCATCATAACCACAATAAAAATCTAATTTACAATTTAGAAGTTCCCCCCAGATGTGTGAGGAGTTCCCATTTAGTTTAAGTGTAGTTCTGCAACTACCATTCTAACATTGCGAATAAACACTAGAATAGTGCGAATAAACACTAGACCCAAATAGTCACTGAAATCCTTTTTGTAAGAAACAAAAATCCCCAAAGTGTCTCTCAACCCACTCAAAGCACATCTAGTTCTTTATGGGTGGTGCAGATTTGTCAGTGTAGTTTAGGATAGAGGTTCTCAACCACTAGGTCGCAGACCACAAGTGAGCTGTGAAACCCCCTCTAGTGGTCCATTAGCCAGATACAAAGGAGAAGGCAGTTGTTTGAACTGGGCTGGTCATGACACTGGTCATGACTTACTTAATAATAAGTGATAATTACAATAGTGACAGTTTTCAAACCACTCACAATGTAAGACACACAACTTAAAACAACATTGTAGGAAGAGTCTGAATGAATGGAGTAGGTTAAATTACATTTATGCAGTTGAGTATGTCTAACTTGCCATTACACTTTATAATTATAACAGGTGGGCCTTGAGGAGGAATAGGATGAGAACCCCAGGTTTAGGACAGCGACTTACTGTGTGCCATAAACAAATGAACAAAGCTCTGTTACAAGAAACTATTTCAGAAAATAACAGGGCTGGTGGGAGGAAGGAAGACTGATCTTGGATCAGATTCTTCCCTTTTATGATGTCACTGTCACAAAAAAAAGTGATTCTGGATCAGCACTCCTACTCCAGCGGTGGTTTGTGCTGCCTACAGCGTTCACTAGGGGTGTTGAAATGAATCCCATAATCGATGCATCCTGATGCAGATGTGGACAATTCGGCATCAATGCAGTGGGAGAACATATAATATCACAATGACAGTGCCAGATTTTTTGTCGGTGGCTTTACAAATCTAGTTAAAAAGTGCTCCCGGTAGTGACTGTGGTTGCCTGATCTGAGTACAGCGCTGCTCCAGGTAGCGGTAACTCTTAACTCACTGGCGTACTAGCCAAAAATGACAGAGGGAGCCTGAGACATTAAAAACACTCCAAACAATTTAAAAGCTGATATCTGGACACATTTTGGATTTAATGAACAGACTGGGAAGCATGAATTAGACATGAGTCACAAAAAAAGGTTTCCCCTACAGCCAGAGATGTGGTCACTGCAGAAATTCCACTCTCAAACTAATTTTTGTTTACAATTTACAGTTTATATTTTCCAGTTTACATTTCCGGTTTATAATCGGGAGCTTAAGTCTCACTGCTTGTATTTAAAAACATAACTGTGTGAAGTGACGTAGAACATCGATGGGATACATTGCAATGCATCGAGATATCGAATCGAATTCCTCTAGCGTTCACTTTGTGTCCTTGATAATTCTGTGCCACCTTAATGATGAGTTTGAATGGATTTTGGTGACTATTGACTTCCAGTGTCTGTTAATGCTGGGAGTGTCCTCATAGTTCTAAATTACAGAGCCAAAATTTAGAGTCCAGACATGTCTTTGTGGATCAACTACATGGGAGGTAAATTGAAAATTGCATACATTTTACATTTTCACCAAACCATTCCCTAAAAGTATTTTGCATGGTTTGCTATTGCTCATTTTGGCCATTTTAAACTCTACTCGATTGCTAATACATCCGAGGTCCATTATTGAACAGATTGCCATGGCCTTAAAGTGACCTTTAGTGCACTAGGACAGTGACAGTGTCATAACTGTGTAGGGGCAAAAACTGAAAACAATAAAACAAAGGCCTACACAGGTACAGTGATGCAATATTTACAGTCTTTCTGACTCACTCAGAAAAAGTCCTGTCTGCCTGGAAACTAATTCTTATTCTGAGGAGGACAAAGCCATCTTTCACCACAGACATAAGTGTACGTGTACACAAGCGCGCACACACACCCGCGAATAAACACACACACACACACACACACACACAGTACAAGGCTTCCTCTCAGCGAGGAACTACTAACAACAGGACTTTCTGAAGCATTTGCTGGTTGTACCATAAAACACGTATAGAATTAGACAGCTCCTCTTTCTTTGGTAACACCACTGTGGGTAAATGTGCTGCTTGCCTGTTTTTTACTTGTCTGCTACGGTTCCTGAAGGCCTTGCCTACATTTTAGACAAGTTTGGTGTGATTGTGGGCTAGACAGAAGTCTTAAAAGTGGAACAGGATGTTCTTTACTGACAGCAGTGGGTTCCTGAAGCTTAATTTGTGTTTGTTTTGGCTTCATTATTATTACCTGAATAATTTTATTGTTTTTAAAAACATCAAACAGGCATCAGTCATCACAGCCAGTGTCACAGTAATTCTTTTAAATGAGAAATGCCAGAGTGGTTTTTATTCTGTTTTACTCTGTCTATTCTTTTTTCCATCTCCTCTCTGTAACCAGATGTTCTTTAGCGAACAGCAAAGACGAATAAGGTGGAAAAGCATCTTCAAATGCAGTGGGTATGTTTAATGTGTGCGTGGCCGAATGCTAATCTCACAACGCTGTGCCATAGACAGATGTGCCGTGGGCTCGACGCCTCCACAAGCAGCTGTAACTCTGTAGTGTTTGGAGGGAACACCCATTTTTTTCGAACCCTAGCACTGTACACCCACACAGAACAGTGTGGTCGGCTGGAGCAGTAGAAGAGGTTGTTCGTTCGGAGGGGTACCGCAAAGTTTGTTCTCCGTGAGCATCATCCAAACAACTGTCATGAATCAAGGGGGAAAAATACACGGCCCAAGCAATTCATCAAGGGGGGTCCCTAAAGCCTGCGGTGTCGGAAAGTGACCTTTAGCCCATGATGACAGCAATAGTGCCGTAGTACAACTGGAAATAAAGAGAGACCTTAACAGGTACAGTGATTCATTATTTACAGTCGTGCTGATTCATTCACTACAGTAAATGATGAGAATAACACCAGTCCTAAGATCAAATGAGCAGGTCAACTCAAACTCCATGCTAAGCCTGAGGCCTTTATAAAGCAGAAAGTCATTAAATTAGCACTGCGTAAATTAGCATTCTTAGTCATAAACTAATGCTTTTCATTTTAGTAGTGCTTCAAGCTACATAAAGACGTGACTAATATTCTGGATGCTTCAGCAGTTCTCTGTTCAGCTATTAGTGTTCGATGTACACTTGAACTCAATATCACTTTTTCCAGAGAAGATTGGAAACTGGAAGATAATCTTTGGCCACTTGTTAAGCGTCTAATTCATGCTAAATCCAATTTGTGGTGATGAAACTATGTGGACAGCTGGAGTCTGAAATTCAGCGATAATTATGTGAGCCCTATATATTTGTTCGAGCTTTTCAGTCATTCCAGAGTCATTGGCAACCAGTTCCAATAAATCACAGCAATCTTATGAAGCATGTATATATAAGAAAAAAAAATAGAAAAGAGTATTAAATTAATCTGAGCCAGGGTCTAATTCCAGTGTGGGCAAGTGTTCTGCTTTTCTCCTGGAAGTGCCAAATTTAAGATCACATTAAATTGAACTTGTCATGTGTTTAAAAGGACTTGGCTTAAGAAGTCCACATCGTTCTCCACACATCAATTTCTCACCGAAACAGTCAAAGACATTCCTAATAGACATAAGCAGTAAAACAAACACAAAACACACAAAATGAGTAAAATGCTATACTGGCTTAGTTGCAAAGATGCATTCATATGGGAAATCTGGGCCAGTACAAACCTCTGATACTCTCCTATTTACAATTCTGATACACAACAGAGACTAGAATCACCCGGATTAATCGATACACATAGAGATGTGTATCTTTAAGGTTATTTGAGCTCATTCTCAATGACACACCAAAATTATGGAATCATCTACAGCTCTATTCAACATCAGAGATATCTTAATAGACTTATAGAATATGATAATTTCATATTAAAATAATTTTGTACATGTACCTTCAACAAAATTGATTTCATATCATTAAAGAGTTAATCACCACTTTATAATGTTAGTGATATTGTAACATTTGTAGAGGGTTTCAAATGAAGCAAAATTAGTACATCGAAGACATTTCAGCCCAACATCATGCTTTGTTTTTTATTCAATTCCAATATGATGGTATTGCACATCCATGCTTAAAAACTCGCTAAAGTACAAAAAGAGAACTCCTCTAATACTCGGTTACCTAAACTGACCTCAACGGTTTTCAGATTTCGGGAGGAAAAAAGGGTCCGCACCCATCCGTTCTGCAGTAATTCTTACTCGTTTCCCAGAGTGGCCATCATCAGTTACAGCCGCAAATGTGATGAAACAAAGGTCTGAAAACATTCCCATGTCTGTTAGTGGACTGTGCAGATAATGGCTGGAGTGATCACAGAGGCTCGTAACTGTGCAGAACAGGAAGGAAGAGGAAAAGCTGCAGTTGAGTGTGCCCAGGTTGGCCTGACTCTTTTTACGGTCACTCAGGGCTCCATTGTTGTGGCTTTTTACGGGATACAGAGTGTTCCCTCCTCGCGAAGGGAAGAGCAAAAACTCTGCCAGGGAACTGGAACTTCATGCTTGCATCAGTTTCCCTGTTCTTCCCTGCAGGTTCTTCTGCACACATTGGAAACGGGCACACTGGAACGGCTTGCATGATCACTACTAGGGCACCATAATTCACTGAATATGCTGAATGTTACTGTGATATCAGGTCCCACAAGCTTCTAACCAATCACTAAATGTTTTATACTGTGTAATGTGACTAGACCAGTCACAGATGTTCCTTCCTTGGCTGTATGAAAAGCCTTTGGTCACACAAAGAGGTGCTGGAGGCGAAACACATGTGTATTTTATTTACAAATCAAAGTAAACATGAGGCAAAATAAACTACAAAGAGTCAACAAACAAACGGGGGAAAAGAAACAGGCATTCAGAATGATGCAAGATCCATAAATAATCACAAAAAATGCTAAATGTAATTCTGCCCATACCATGCAATCTCAACTCCCAGTTACACTAGGCAATTTGAATCGTCCTACAAAAAGGGCGTGAACTTAATTATATCAGATAAGTATATACTCGCAAGAGTGTGTAGTGCAGTGCAGTGATCTAAAACAAAGAATACATAGATAAATGGAATAGTTGGCAGCAGCGGGTTAGGATTGTGTTAAGTTGTGGTTAGCCCTGGAGCTAACAAAGCCGTTAGCAAGTCAGCAAGCTTACCTACTATAACAGTAAAAACTTAACACAACTGTCATGCAGCCTCTCTTTTATGTGTTCGTTTATAGGTGCTGGGAAAAGAATGTTAAAAGGGTAGTGCTTATGCACTAATAAAACTGCTACGAAGGGCTGCCTCTTTCAGATGCAAATGATTGAGGACCACTTATGACATTTGTTTGCTTTTTATATGAAACAAAACACCAACAATTCAATTTAATACAAAGGACATTCAAAAGGTTTGTGCATTTAACACTATATGGTAAGAATGTCAAAAACAGAATACACTTCTCTAAAAGTCAGTTTCCTTTGCAATGCAATTTTTCCAGCGACTTTTTAATGCCATCAGCAAAAAATGTTTTTAGTTGAGCGTATAGCCACTGATGCACCACTGCTTTCACATCATCATCACTAGTTCAAGTTCGAGTTCAAGTTTATTTATATAGCACATTATAATACACGGGTTATTCAACGTGCTTTACAAAATGGAAAATAAAGACATATATAATAAGGTAAATATAATGAGAGGGATACAACAAGTAAAAGAATACATAAAAGAGCAGTAAAAGTGCAGTAAAAGTGCAAATATTTAAAAGAAGAAAATCTTCCCCTAAAAGCTAAGGTAAAAATCAGATGGAACCAAAAGGCATGCCCAATTACTATTCTTACAGTAGTTTCCCACCTAACATTCACCATATCCCACATACCATTTCTGAAACCCATCTTAGTCCCTTAGAATTACACAGGCAGGTTTTGTAAATGTGCCTTTAATCCTGATTTATGTATATTACCTCTGTTATGATTGGCTGCCCTGTATTATGTCATAAAAATCTGGGCAGAGTTCTGATGTTGCAGGCTAAATGGACTGATGTTTGCAAATATGACTTAGTGATCGCACAAAATCAAGGAATTCAAAGATTATTTCCATATATGGACTGCAAGTTCCTGTAAATTCCAACGAATCCCTCTTTTTTTTTAATGAGAATTCTGTTTTCCATAATTGTTACTGTCATTGGTGAATAACCACCCTTTTCTTGGGAAAATGGGTGGGTGGGGGTTTCACTTTTAATCAAAGTCTATTTCAGTCAGTTCCGGTTTATCAGGACAGATAATGTTTTTGACATATTTTTAGCGCATAACTGATCCAGACTCCCAGTCTACAATCAGTGTCTTGTTGCCACTGTCACAATTTCTTTGCATACAACAGCCCAGCTGCTGTTCATATGTCCTACTAAGCTCATTGAAAAATCAGTTTGCCTGTAACAGTTAGTGATTATTATAGACTTTGAGACACAATTATCCCAAAGTTGCCTCCTCTGCACTGGCTGTCTGGGTTCAAACATAAGCCAGCTGTGGGTATTTCCCAGCGTACTGTCAAGACTTCAGGTGCTTAAAGACAGAATGGAAGATGGGAGTTATTTATGATCGCTGGACAAACCACTAATCAAACCTCTGACAAAGTGGATTCCTGAAGAGGTGAACGGAGCCGAAGATTGCAGAGGCAAGCGGGATTGTCCTAAAGCAGATAACAAGGAAAATGCTGGGAAATTCCCCAAGAGGTGATTTAAGATTTAGATTAGATAACCGTTTTCTTGAGGTAGGAAGCATAGAAATGCCAAAACCTGCTCCATTCTCTAATTCTACATTAAGCAATAACACACTTCTGCCCACCAACACCAGCTCTGACTTCCAGTCAAAGCAAGTACAAGTGTGGAGACTTGACCACCCTTGGTAGCAAAACATAACATGGCCCTCTTAATCCTGTCTGCTGCCGCAGTGAGAAATAAATGGCTTATCTCAGGCTTGTCAAAGGATCAACTCTCTTTCGCTTTCCCGCAGTTGTTCCAAAAATCTTTCCAGCACATTCCCAGGTGGGCTTTCCTGGCAGGTGCCCTGTTGACATGAAGGGTTTGAGTGACCGATGCCAAAGCACAAGCCCCTCTGGCTCTCTGTTGTCAGGCCTCCATCTCTCCATCAAGTGCCAAGAGACTCGTAAAAACAAAACGAGTGGCACGAGCTGCTAGAAGCGTGCCCCGTGGAGCTCTTATCCAATTCCCGTACACTAATAAGAGGCCCCACAGTGGGGAATGATGGGAAGTCATGGGTTCTCAGGGGAAATGGAAAGGGGGGGGGGGTTGGTGCTTAACACTACAGGCATGAGCTCCACAGAAGTGATATAATATCCTCTCATTGTGAGCCTTATTTGGCATATTATTTTTTTGTTTCATTTCAATTAAAATATTCATTTTTCGGTTAAAATGCAACCAAGTTTAGAAACTCAGTACCATTGAACAGTGGTGGATAATTTATACAACGTCTGTACTTGAATGAAAAAAATATTACATAAATAAAATGTTACTTGAGTAATTTATAGTAACACTTCTAAATACAAAACTATCCATGTTACAGCTGTGAGATGTTCCATTATAGTTACATTACTTCAATTAACAATTGCTTCTAAGGCCTGTGCGGTTGCAGAGAGTTTTATTTTGGGTGGAGTGGTGGTTTCAAGTTCTAAGTGTGTTTTATTGAGACCACATGAAGAGTATTCCATTGTTTACAAAAATTAAAAGGAAAAAACAGGCAATGCTGTCTTCAACAATTTCCAAATTCTGTCCCATGCAACATTCCAGAATAACTCTTAAAACTTGTCAGAGGTGCACAGACCTGGGGAGTGAATGGTACATTTTGAAACTAGAGAGTGTTTATACACATTACACTGTTATTTAAATTTATTTTTGCTCTAATCAAGTATAAATACTCAAAAGGTGTTTTCACATGTCATTTGTTACTGTCCAACATTGCCATTAATGTGTTTTAACAATATTATGTTCATATAACAGGGTTTTTACAAATTTGCCTGCGACCAGAAAGTCCAGGTTCGATCCCCAAGACCGCTACGCACCTCTGAGGTACCCTGAGCAAGGTACCGTCCCCACACACTGCTCCCCGGGCGCTGTGTTCATGGCTGCCCCCTGCTTCACTTGGTGAATGGGTTAAATGCAGAGGTTGAATTTCGTGCTGTTCACACTGTGTGCAGTGGTGTGTTCACGTATGACAAATGGTCACTTTCACTTCACTTCTACTCACACATCTGCTCATTTGTATAAATGGCCATGAGACTGCAACATTAATTTCGTAGAAACTGTTGTATACAGTCCACAGTCAAATCTGAAACAAGCCCACTCTGGATTGTGGCATTCAGTTGTGACAGACAGCATGCATAGTACGGATCATTAATTTAAGGCTAAACAAGATATCAGCGCAGGATGAGATATGCTTACAGTCTAGACAGTAAAGTGTGTTTGCAAAAACTCCCAGCAACTTCGACCCACCATCTATACTTTGATCTCTGCTCTCATTTTTCCCATGGCTATAACGTCACAGATTCCAACCAGAGCTCTAACCACCTTCTTAGCTAACTTCCCACAATAAGCCGCTCTCTGTTTAGCAGCTATAAAAACCACCAATTAAGAGCAAAATGAAGTTCTTGAACTGCACCACCACAACAGCGCAAGCTAATTAAACAGAGATTATTAATTGCCATGCGTGAGGTGGAAGCCATTCCCTGCAGTGTGTTTAACTGTAGCTTGCCGTTTCCATCTCTCCGTTTTCCCCCACAGCTGCACCTTGTTCTAAAAAAGGAAGACGCCAACCTCAGCAGCAATAACTAACCTGATAAATAAAAGCAGCTCTCTCTTTTGATCTTCTCATTGACGACAGGAAGAAGACAATTTATTCTGCTCATGAAATCTTGATTTTGAACATTTATCAAAACCAAGCTGTGATATAATGGTCAAGGGTGCGTCAGCAATGACGTTCCCAAGCACTGATCTTCAGGTGCTAATTGGCACTCGACGACTGGCTTCCTGATCCCAAAGGGTGATAATGGGTCATAACACCACTTAATCAGAAAGTTACTCCCTCTCTTTTGATTTAAAAGAGGAGGAGTCTACCTTGGATACAGAATTACCATGGCTTTGGAGTGCTAAACAAAAAATAACTTTCGTTTCATGCAGATGTAGAATGTGTGATAAACCATTGGGTGAGTACATACATACCCAGAATGGTTTGTTTAACACTGGAGGCCAACATTGTTAACAAACTCTAGAATTCTATTCATTCAAAAACGTTTTTGCA
>JBBPDB010000001.1:41418298-41433864 GCA_037974465.1 Brachypetersius altus | reverse complement strand
ATATTCTCGTAGATAAATACCAACAATTCCTGAATGTGTGGTATCCATTCATCCAACTCTTAAACATGTAACATGACTGCTAGTGGTGCTGGGTGTAAGGGAGGGTGGGGTTCCTTTTTTTTGTTTTTGTGTTGTTTTTTTATTTTATGTATTTATTTATTTTTCCTTTTCTCTTCTTCTGTACCATACTGTATTTTTCATATAGGTGTGTGTTTTATGCATAGTCCAAAACTGGAGCATGTATATCGCATCATATGTAACATGTAATGTCATTACAATGCTCAATAAAAATATTTGAAACAAACTATATCATATATGTAAAATTTCATACAGCCTTTCCTAATCTTAAACATTTCTAGGAGTCCTGTGCAACCATACGACAATCACAGTACGTCATTGGTGACCTTCTAGTTGTTATGATTTTGTAATAAACAGTCATTTATATTTGATGCATGCATTTATAATATTTGACATTACACTAAGACATGGTGGTTGTATCTGTCAGGGTTCTCTGTACGGTTTCATTAGGAAGGAAAAAGAGCCGATATTCCAGACAAATCTGCCATTTCAACTGTGAAAAGTGAAATACCTGTAACCAAAGCTTTTCTTCTGTATTTGTCTTACTTCTTTGTCTGTTCTGCCTTCTACCTATCAGCCAAACACCTAGGCTGCCCAAAGCTGGAGAGACAATACATGGACACAAATTCTTCATTGGCTTCGGAGGCAAAGGAGCGAACCAATGTGTTCAGGCTGCTCGACTGGGAGCCAAGACTGCCATGGTGTGCAAGGTATGTGGAACTGGTTTGTTTTTCTGTAGTCGGGTCATGCCCGAGTCCGGGTTATTGCATTTTATTTCATACCTTTTATACCTTGTCACTGTTAGTTTGTACCCATAGCACCAGCATCAGAAAGCCCAAAGAGGTAATAAAGGCCTGTGTTTGTGAGTACAAAGAGCCCAATCGATACTGAAGCATATGCACAGCACAAAAATAGGCTGCTGTGCTTTCAGAAAGCCTGAAAGAAGGGTTGCACTTCAAAAGACAGAGGGCCAGGTAGAGAAGGGCCCCAGCCTTGGCACATCTTTTACAGCGTGGGATAAAAGTAGCCCCAGTGGGCAGAGAGGGACCCCTACACCCCTTACCTCAGCGCTGAACATCTCAGAGAGAGTAAGGGAGAGAGGGGTGCGGTGGTTTAGAGGACTGTTGGTAGTGCGGAGGCGTCCTGGGTGGGGTAGCTATATCTGGAAGGCTTGGCTGGATTTAGCAATGTAGAACTTTGCCCTGGCAGTGAGGAAGGAGAAAATATTGTTTCAGATTGCAGTTTAAAGGTGGTTCCTCATGTTCATCAAACCACTTAATTCAACTTTAAGCTTATAATCTTTTTAGAAATAATTCTCTAACAGTATGGATCAGTTTCGCTTCTTATCCCTGGTGTATTCCGGTGGCATTTCTAGACCACTCGTTTACTGGCACACTCTAAATAAAGGGGGGTTCAACGCAACCTTTTGGCTCATCAGTTGTGGGGCAGAGTAGTCTCCATTAAAACCAGAAATATGCATGTATTTAGCAAGTAAAAGTTGTCCAACCAGTCGTCCATCTCTTGTGGAAACTTAAATATTCTTACTTGCTTTTGATGTATGTCCATGTCTCATGTTCCTTCTCCTTCTTCTGTAGACATTACATTTATGCATAAGTTGGTCATTTCTATAGTTTTGCACTGGAGGCTAATATAGCTAACCAGTAATGAACATCAGTTAGCACTGTGCATCACACTTTTGCCTCAAACCATGTTGAGCTGTTTATGCTCAGTTTGTCATAATGTTCTGTATAAGAATAGTCATCCCTGAAACCTAATAATCATCTATATGTTTGTCATTATTAAGAAATGTCACATTTTGTCAAGAACCACATAAGCAAGTCTATTTATGACTACTTGACTATGACTTTTGCATGAAGCCAAGCATCTTTCATTGGTTAACTACATTAGCTGTGTAGAGCAATTCTGAAGAAGCAGTCTTCAGACACTGTCCTGTGTCTGATGGACTACTGAGGTTAGGGAACAAGTGTGTAAGATTGATTGTGACCTGCACTACTCCTTTAAGTATTGCCTTTTCCTGAGGAACCCAAATTACTAAAGTTTCCTTCCTCCACAGGTAGGAAGAGACTTTTTTGGGAACAACTATATTCAGAATTTCAAAGACAATGGTGTGTCCACAGGTAGGGCTTCACTTCTCTTTATCAAATTCTGCTTTTTATAAAATTTTAATAGGGATGCAATTGGTTGCAGATTTGAATCTTATTATTGGCATCATCTATGTTACACTATCCCTCTGCAGCTTTTGCGGAGCAGACAGCTGAAGCTGCGACCGGAGCTGCTTCCATCATCGTAAATGATGCAGGTAGTGTGAAGGGGCTCCATGTGTGGCGCCCTGTCGCACCCACAGGCTTTAAAAGCTTCTATAATAACACACCTCTAAGTGCACTTCTGAGTGAACCACAGATGAGTGGGCAGCTCTGTACCTGTGTCATTCAGCCTGTCACCCACACAGCTATAGAACAGTTTATAGCAACACAGATTTATATAGTGCTGCTTGAAGATGAGGGCTGGTGACATAACCAGGTTGTGGCTAAATGTAAGGCCCTAGTGTGCTGTAAATGTCACTAATCGCGGCTTTAGCACGGCCACCGAGCCGGGTGGAGAGCCGCGAGTGAACTGCCAGCGCCGCAGGGAGAGTAACGTCACCATCGCCATAACAACCTGGCGATAGCACGGTGTCCCAGCATCCTGTGTAAAAGTCACAGTGACTTGAGATGGAACACTCGAAGAGCTTGATGGACGAAAAGATCATCTTGATAAAAAAGCCTTACTCTACGAGTTTCCCGAGTGCTGATGTCAGCATTATGTTAGTGCTCTCTCTATTATGCAAGAGACGGGTAGTTTTGTGCATGTGTCCATTGTTGCTTTTCAACGTAGTTATTTATTTATTTTTATTTCTTCGTGCAACTGAGAATATTTTCTTCGAATCTCTTGAAATCCTTGATGCAGCTTGTTCAGGTTGAAGTGCCCTTCCATTACATTCTGCCTCCTTCCTCTTTAGATGTGGCTCTTTTAAAAAAAACACTATACCTTTTACTGCAGGAAGCAAAATGGTTCATTCTGCCTTTTACCTGACTCTTCCTATTCGTCAACCACCCTTCACCAGGAGAAACGTTGAGCTTAACCCTCATTTACAGTGCATAAAGTGAATGGAAATATTAAAATGGAATTTAGTCATGTTAAAGCACAACCAACAGACCAAAAAAAAAACAGATAAAGAGGAAACAATCAAGGTTAAAAATAAATAAGCAATAAAAGTAGACTGATTAAATGAGACAAACTAAAATATGGCAACCAAATACAGTTTAGTGGCAGTTCTTTTATTGTGCCTGTTTTTAAGCAAAGCAAGCAAATGCACAGGAATATACTTCAGTCTGCTCTTATTGACTATTATTCTGAGTGAACATAAGAATAAGATAATGATTTAATTATCATTGTGGTCTGAATATATCTTAGCACTGATGCTGCGTTGAGGTGCTGCGAGCGTGTATATCTGTAATATCTCAGATTCTGATGTATCGTTTTAACCAACATAAGGCGCTTAGTGTCACATCTATTAGTGCACATGGTTTAAATGTCAGCACCTGTTCCACTAGAGAGTCTTTGTGAAGAATTTACTTAAAGATCTTGAAAATCTGGCAGCCTTTTGGCAGGCAAGGTATAACTGATTGAGAGTGAGCCCCATGTAAATTTCCTGTCCATGGTTGTGTTTGCAGGTGAGAATGCCATTGTGATTGTAGCAGGAGCAAACATGCTGCTGGGGGAGGAGGAGCTGCGGCGGGCACAGCCTGCCCTGGAGAAGGCCAAGGTGCTGGTATGCCAGTTGGAGGTCAAACCACAAACCTCCCTATGGGCTCTGCAAATGGCTCAGCAGAACCACGGTCAGTTCCCCACTGTCAGCATGTCTGTCCATCTCTCTGTGCCCACCTTTGACTGTCCATTTCCTCTAGGACTCATATTTCTGAGTATGATAATCAGAGGCCAATATTGTGAGGGTTTTACTGTTATTGTGATATTGTTCTCTCCGACAAATGATAGCAAGCAGTCCTCTATGGCGAGATGGCCTGAAAGAGGTAGAAACTGAGAACAGTATAATAAACAATAGCCTGCATCACAATCATCTCTGTTCCTACATCCTACACAAAACTCCTCTGCGAAGAGATGCACAGAGATATGAATCTAAAATTTGTACACAACCACTTAGACAAAGCAGAAATTTGAATTCTGGTCAGACAAAACAGATACTCTTTTGAAAGATTTCAGCTCAATGAAGGGTTGCGTGTATGATCCTAAGAATGCCACACCCACAGTGAAGTATGGAGGTGGGAACATCATGAAGCATGTCACTGAAGCGAATATAAATAGAAAGATTTAGCAGAAGATATTGAGATGAAATGCTTAATCTCATCAGCCAAGGACATGAGGCTGGTGCGAAGACACCAACCCCAAATATATATCCACAATAACTGAGGACTTCTAAAGAAGGCCCAGACAATCTCCTGACTTGAATTCCACTGAAAACATTTGTATGCATGTAAATAAGTGGGTATACCTACTGGAGGTATAATTATCACTGGGTTTCAAACCACAGTATACTATTTAAACCAGTACCAACACATCCCTAGTCTCCTTTCGTTGCCGGGATATCTTTCATCATTCTGTCTAACCTACTATCTTTTTTCTCATGTGTATAAATAGGCAGATGCTAAACTGCTTCTTTTCAGAAGAACTGATAACATCTTTTCTTCCATCTGTAAACACAGCTACTTCTTTGGCTTGACCCCTTTGACTCATTTTGTGAAGTCCCTGTTAAGGTTGTGGTATTTATTTATTTTGTTATACTTAGCTCCAAAAATAAATAAGAACTGCATGATACAAATACAAGTGGAAATTCCCACTGCTCATGTACTACAAACATAATTAACATCATTATCTAGTCAGGTCCCCACTGATCGGAAAACGCCCTCCTTCCCCGATTTGGAGATGCACCACAATGTGGCATGACACGTTCACAGATGGGAACCACAGATGGTCACCCACATCCCCTCTACCCACCCTCCCCTCCACCACCACCTCCATCCCCCTGCCATCACACCCCGACACTCATCACCTCAGCACTGTCCAGGAACATGCCAGTGGCAGCATTAGCAGACCATATCAACTAGTGAGAATTGGGCCATTAGCCCAGATTATGTGAATATCACTTGAGATGGATTCGTCAGGCAGTGACGTGTGTGAATAGCACTTAGCCACGGCTCAAGGCTTGGATTACGCACATGCCACCTCCACAGGCTTACCGGGGGAAAATTGGACTTTGTTCTGTCTGCACATTTCCCATTAATTCGCAAGTGCTCCGTGTAGTTACATGATTCGATACCTTTAGAAAGCGTTGTTATGGGGTAATGTGTAATTTCACAGGGCTCTAAGCAGCAAGATGTAGGATCCAGCCTTCACTCTAGGAAATGATTTAGCATTATTTTTTTTTCCCCTTTTCTTTTCTTCAGATGTAATTAGAGCCACTTGAATGCCCTCTGAAGACGCAGGCTTCGCCAACCCATCCATATAAGTGCATGTGCATCTAAATGCCTCAACGTATGCAGCAATCCACGCCACATATTGACCTTTTCTTTTATTTGTCTTAATTTGTCTCAGTGGCATTTTGTTAATGTCTCCATTTCCAGTGACTAAATCGATGTGAGTGTGTGGGGGGAATAATGCTGTAACCATGAAATGCATGTGGAACATTCAGGGTCTAGTAGTCTGGGCGGTAGCTGAGCAGGGCTGTTATTGATCAAGAGGATCATGGTAGGCTCAATGTGGAGCATGACCAACTGTAGGCATTTCACATCTCAGACATTACTCAGTCTCCGTGGTTATCCCAACCGCCCCCTATTCTCTAATGCACGTCAGAAACCAGATGTGTGTAATAACACCTGCAGTGACGGAGGAAAGAAATGAGAGTTCATTTGTGCTCTGTGTATGAGAGTGAGGGAGAGAGAGGGAGAGGTATTGTAGAGATACTATAGATGGTTTTTATCAGCAGCTCTCTGGATTTGGTCCCTTTGTCCATTGCAGTGCATTAAGCAGGGATGAGGCACTGCAGCCTCTTATGTCATCACCGAGTGATATGTTGGGAATGCGTTTGAGAGCTTATGAGAATACATGAAAGGATGAAGAGCAACATGATGTATGCACTTAGATTCTCAGGCTAATGGTGATTATGGCTGGATTTTATAGTCACTGTCTCCAAAACCATAATTGTTTAAGAGAAGCCAAGACAAAATGCACCCATCATGTTGATACTGTTAATGTACTTTAATGTAATGGGATTTTATTCAGTGTAATTCTGCACTATTTCTAATGGATGGTCATTGGTCATATGGCGGAAAGGACAAGAACATTTCTAATGGTGTTTTTTTTAAAGGTGATTTTACTAGGTTATGATTCAAAAGTGATGACATAAAACAATGAGAAAAGCCACAATATGAAAAATGATGAGTTTGTAATTTGCAGTTACGTTAATGTACTTGAATCTTCATGCGTAGATGAGCTATTTAGCAGCGATCTGAAATGAGAACTGCTGTGGTAGAAAGGGGTAGGTGACGATGTTTTGGTCGCTGGAGCTTCTTATGTGGTTTACCGAACACTTGCAAAGGGACACGGAAGTGTTTACTTATCACTTACATCATACTGAAACTACTGTTCTCTAGGGAATGGGTTAAAAACGAGATCAAGTGAAAATACATCCGGGGGGGCTAGAGCAGGTTTCACACTGAGTACAGTGTGACGTGCATGCGAGACGTCATGTCGTTTCCTCCCAAGTCATACCCGTATCTCCGCAGTGCTGCATAAAGAGTAAAAATCTTTTTTCAAATTAATTAGCCATTTGGGTTGGTCCTTATGTGACCCTTCAGTATACTTTTGCACATTTAACTGTGTTCTCTTGTATTGTCAACAGTTAAGACCATTTTCAACCCTGCCCCTGCCATTCCTGACCTCCCTCCTGACTTCTACAAAGCCTCTGACATCTTCTGCTGCAATGAGTCTGAGGTGAAAGCATGACACTCACACATGCCCATGTACACAAATATACAGGGGAAGGCTAGTAAGACGTAAGTGAAAGACTGGAGGTTTTTGAAGAGAACATTAGAATGAAACAATTAACTTATTTTTTTAATTTTAATTAAATGTTGCTTAAAGAAGGTGTGGCAGCATAATTTTCTTTAGAGGTAACAGAATGTCAAACAGAGTCAGAAACCACATAGGCATAGCCATAACCATAGGCTTAACAGGCTGTAGCAAACTTCCTGTTTGCTACATCAAATGTTGTGTACATTTAGTTTTTCACTGAGCTATTCTATCAAGTAAAGTTTAACAAATAAAGCTGATGCAGCAAAGTGGGACTAAAATTGTCTTTTCACCCTCAGTGTCTCAGATCAATGGGGTCATTGTGTATAACCACCCAATTGTGCTACCTGGTCATGACCCGTAACAAACCAAGATAAAGATTTCCCTGGGGGGGGGGGGGGGGGGGGTGGTTTTTTCCCCCCCCCCCCCCCCCCCCCCCCCCCCCCCCCCCCCCCCCCCCCCCCCCCCCCACCCCCCCTCCCTCTTACGGTAACTGGTGTGTTTGGAACCACCCTCTCTCACACCTTTGGCTGCTCAAGATGACAGATGAGGGCTTGGATTGATGGGAAACCGTTAAGGGAAAAAAATGACTCCATAAGGGAAGGCAGATGCGTGGCCGGTGAGTCACTTTGGCCTGGGGCGCAAGAGGGCTGCTATGACTGGGAGCAGAACCAGAGTTCTCCGTTAGGGCCACTTTGATGTGGCAGACAGGCTGGAGAGGGGAAAATGTACAGGTGGGACTTGAAAGTGAGAGCTCCACTGTACACATCACCCTCAGTGTTCCACACATCGCCTGACAAATCTTTCTTTCATCCACCGGCTTTAGTTGCAGCAGTGAAAGATGAATAATTGGGAGCGTACTGAGGCGGATAGATCACCCTACAAAAAAGATGAGTAATCTGAGTGACATTCAGCTGTGGCAGAGAGCCAGGGCGAAGTGTAAGTGCGATGTCTAAAATACACAAATATAAAAGGGTTACTCTCTGCTCGCCCCGGCTTCAGGATCTCTGATGCGTATCTCCTCGCCTTTAAGTGATACCATGTAGTCTCCAGGTGTCTGTCTGTGTGGTCTGTGACCACATCAGGGCAGAAAGCTGTGCTCTGTTTAATGTCACTTTCTGATCAGGGTCATTCAGCATGAAATGCTGAGTGACTCCTCTTTCTGTAAGATACAGTATGGTTCATTCATGTAGATGTCTGATCCATTCAATAGATGTTCCCAAAGATTAAGGATAAGCCTGGACAAAAATGCATCAACAGCAAAAGTGCAGCCAATACATATTTCATTTGTAGCTTTGCACTGGAGCTATAAGCAATGTAGGAATTATATACTTAATGAGTATTTACCATAGCATATAAACTACATCACACACTTGACTGAAATTCATTTAGAAGATAAGTATTTAGACATTTTGTTGTTTCGGACACTGTATGGGAAAAGTGGACTAAAATATTAAACAGTTTTTTTTTCACAGCCAACTATATAATTATGAGTGCGACAAACTTAATAATTAAGAGCACAGTTAGCAATATGCTAGGTGATGTGATTTTGTTTTCTATGTCTCGTAAGTCAAGTCAGCTACGTGTTTATCATTTCAACTGTACACACAGTACACAGTGAAATGAAACAATGTTCTTCTAAGACTATGGGGGAACACAACAGAACTGGACTAAAGAAAGAGTGCAAAAACACACAAGAGCAGCAGAACAATAATTTACAGGACAAGACAAACTACAGTGCAGTCGACCGTGTGGGTGAATACAGTATAATGACAGAGCCATTAAGTGTGCAGAAAAGCAAATGTCAGCAAAAGGATTAGAATAAAATGTACAGTATACGTATAAATAAATACAGTGGTATTGACAGTGGCAGATGGGGAATACGTTTTCTTTGTTTGTGGCAGAACAACTTCTGCTTTGTAAAACTAATGAAGCAAACTTCAGACATTAAACATGCTTTGGCTGTCCAGTTTGATTTGTGGTAAGTGTGTAGATGAGAATTTTTTAAGTCTTTCTTCAAACCTAACAAATAAAACAGGCTCTAAAATATAAAACACTCAACACAAGCTGTAACTCAGGAAACAAAATCAACTCTCTGACTAACTGGGCAGTGTGTTTGTGCCCGTAGGCTGAGCTGCTGACGAAGTGTCCAGTAGCGTCGGTGGAGGATGCAGGGCGAGTAGGCCTGGAACTGCTGAACAGAGGCTGTGCTTCAGTCATCATTACCCTGGGCCCTCAGGGCTGTGTGGTGCTACAGTCCACGGACCCAACTCCCAAACACATCCCTACATACAAGGTTACCAGTGTGGACACTACGGTAAGACTCAGACACCCCAGGCCACTCATCTCTATGGCCCACCCAGTTTTGAGACTAGGACTGAATTTAGCCTATAAATCATCTTATTTTTACACTGTGAGACACAATATATATCTCAAAATTTTCAAATCTCTTCTGAAGCACTTCATTTATGCTCAGTTACCCCTTGGATGCAGATAATCACACCAGCATGGCGATTCTAGTCCCTGTTGCATATGCTTTAAAACATTCTTGTTTAAATTAGTTGGTGGTTTCCATCAAAACAGGTTTAAACCTTCCGATACACAACCACACATCTCATCTAAATATGTCACACACACATAAACCCAGGAGAGTTGTCTGGATGGTCATGTTAGTGTCTGCGTCTTATGTACATTTTTTTTTCTTTTGTGTATGAGAGAGTGAGAAACCAAACATCAAAGATAGTCTCATGCCAACAGCTAAAAGAATATAATCAACATTTGCAATATTATAATTTAATATATCTCACGCAGAACAAGCCACAATAACATCAGGCATATTAGAGGTGTCGCCCAGTCTAGGTATTGCTGCAAGAGGCAGGTTCAGTGAACACCACATTCTGGCATTTTTCAACATAATCTTTATTTGCCACAACGATATCATACAGTCAACCACCACTGACAATATCAGCATGAGCTCCGTTTATAACGTTTGTGTGGTTTTATGTGTTCAAAAACAGTCACTGTTCATTTATACATGACCACTTTTCCTTGCTGATTCCTTAGAATTCCAAAGGCTGTTTATGCTATGATGGGTTTAAGATATATGTAAGTAAGCTACATTCTAACAGGCTGCATATTGTGTCTCATTTAAAAAGAAAAACAGCCCTGACTAAAATACTCCTTATAACTTCAGCATGACCGGATGGGGCTAAACTGCTGAATAAGCGGTGATGAGTTAATGATTC
Source organism: Brachypetersius altus (assembly GCA_037974465.1). Taxonomy (NCBI): domain Eukaryota; kingdom Metazoa; phylum Chordata; class Actinopteri; order Characiformes; family Alestidae; genus Brachypetersius; species Brachypetersius altus. Next base: position 41,423,395 of record JBBPDB010000001.1, on the reverse strand, counting down.
TTGTGACAGAAACAAAGAATTAGAAACATTTTTCCTGCTTAGTTTCCATATATTGACAGTACAGTCCAGTGAGTGAACGATACAGTTTGAAAACTGAATTTCTTTAATAGCAAGAAAATGTAATTTATCCTTCAAATGGACCATTAAATTAAATAAAATCCTTTGACTCAAAACGCATGTATAAGATATAAGATAAGCATGTGAGTACATGCTTACAGATTGAGATGAGGTCACTGCAGTTAGATGCAGACAATGTAGTTGATAGTGCTGAAGACAGTATGTGCAAAATAATGCAAGCCTTGTTAAAATATACCCATGTTATATGACTTATTGTTTAATTAGTCATACCCTTTCATGGCAGCATGACAGTGACATATGCTCTCCTATGGCATTCATTCATAATTTCATTATAGTCAAAGTGTGATGCCGTGTCTGAACATGTTGGATTAATCATAAGTGAAAATGATGGAGAGAAGCTGGTGAGTGTCTTCAGTACTGCATGTATTCCAGCTGAATAGCCCTCAGGGATTTAACTTCTCTCTGTCAGTAAATGACGGTCATGGTTAAGAGTCATCCTGTGAGAATTTATTGTATTTTGCATTACTAGCCATTCAGAATGTGTCATTTTTAACTGCAGAATCTTTGAGGCCGTCAGTGGTATTCAGGCAGAACTCTGTGCTTCATATTTCATATGAATGTATCTTACATTTTAATGAAAATATTGATTTGGGCATTAGCTTGTTTCACAAGTCTACTCAAACAAACGCAGGCTTAAGTTTTGGTTGTGGTTCCTCTGGCTTCCCCACAGATAGTGATCTATAAAAGGGATGACTCATTTCGCAAAGCGCTTCAGTGGGTTTAGCGTCATAATATTTCACATTTCCTTTTCTTAAGTTCTGCTGTGAATTCTGAAACAAAGATAGTGTTACACAGAACTAGGAGAATCACATTGTTCCGTATTTACATCTGTTTACCATGTTTTTGTTTATTTGTTGTTTTGCTTGGAATTGTGTCAAGATGTGGTTGCCAAGTCATTCTGAGAAAATATTAAGAAGAGTGGATATTGTCTGATGATCGTAGAATATAATAGGATGTGTTGATAGCAAAAAGGGTCACGTATATACCCAGAATGTAGTGTGAATGGAGCTAATTTCTCACATTCAGGGGCATTACCAAGCAGCCTCTGTGGTTTTCCTTCCATTCACTTGTAAATGTTTGGAAATAACATCAACTAAATGTGAAAAAGGATGTGGCCTTACTGTACGCGCTGTTTAAATAAGCAACATTTTACCCAACACTGCTCACTGAAGGATCCTTTCCATGATCAGTTCGACTCCTTCCTCTGTGCCCCTGCCTATATAGATGAAGGGAAAAGGAATTACGTTTTGCTCCAATTCAGACTGTGGTCAGGTAATGCTGTTGGATTATTAGTACTGGATCACAAACATCACTCCAGCTCCTCTCTGAGGTTTTGGATGGAGGTCCTTCACCCCAGAGGATGCAGTTCGGCTACATAGTCCAGTGCTGGGGGCTGTATACCCCTCTGGATGAGGATTACTGTTGGGCACGGTGACCTTATGCTCCCAAAATATGATTGGCCTCTCCAGTGCCCCCCCAACGCCAATAGCACTGTTAATCTGTAAAAATGCCCAATGCCACTGGATCCGATCTACAATGTAGAATTATAGTACTACATGTTTAAACAGCAGAGATATGGTTCGACCACTTCTAAAATACAAGGAAATGTAAGATATGGAAACTTTAAAGGCTTCAGATTAGCAGGACTCTGCATTCTGCCACTACATGACACAGAATGAGAATCAGTACATTCACAACTTTTTATTTATCAACCACTAATCAGCGTGAATGGCACATTTTTTCTGTAAGCACGGAAGAATGTCTCTGAAGATCAGCTTCAGAGAAGTTCACTTAAGAATGCTTATAAACCTGCAGAAATATCAAATAATATTATATTTCGCTTTCTGAAGCAGTGCTGATGTGTTCCAAGGTTTGCATAAATGAAGTCTGAGCAGATTTTCATTGAATGTTTCTAGAGTTTGTTGTGAGATGCCTCAGTCAAGGCCACTATAAAGCTTAAAGCCATGATACCTCCACTTCTTTTGGAAATTATCATTATTACTGGAGACTGGAGAACCATAACATTAGTCTTTTCTACAGTTAGTCATTATTTTGCTAGTTTGGAACATGCTTTCAACATCAAATCAGCTCCATAGTTATTAGTACCCTTCATAAAGATGGGTAAAACAGGTCATGAAACCATTATCTAAATTACATTTTAATTACTGGCACCCATCGACTTCTCAATAACACAGAACAAGTAAGACAGTAACTCAGATTATGTAAACAATCATTAAGAAACAGAGCTATGAGGAGAATGGTAAGAGAATTGAGGCTGAGAGTTTGCAAAAGAGTGTAGCATTCTGTGGTCATTATGTATCAGAAACAATGTATAGAGCTGTGACTGAGCAGCAGTGAGAGGAAAAGGTTGTGGTAGAGTACAAAACCTTTGTCAGAAGGTCCACTCATACTTCAGTTATTTAATTTAGTTAGTGTATATTATATCTAACGTCACGAAATGAGAGCAACTACATTCGACATGCACTCAACTCAGTTAATACACCATAGCACTCAGCATGTAGAGGAAATAAGTACCACACTTTTATTTCTTCGGGCTGTTCTTGAAATTAGGTTGTGAAGACTGTGAGAATCTGCAGTGATTTAGTGTAATCTTAGAACATTTACAAGGCTATTGTTATGTGGTAGCTCCACTAAAAGTATCCCACCATAAACATTTTTAAATACAGTACATTCCTATTAATCCTGCCATTTTCAATAGCAAGAAAAAATTTCCAAGTATTTCAATAGTCGTGTAGTAAAGGGTTTTATTTAACAGTTTATCTTACAATTCAAAAGCTTCTGGTTGATTTATCATGTGACCCAGCTTCAGATTTCATCCTCCTGTCAGACCTTTCAAACAGGACAGTAGCTGAAGTGCATGGTGTTGTTATGCCACTCTGTATCCATAACACTGTAATGCAAACTTGAAAACAGCGGGTGCTGAACGAGGCGTAAATGTATGTCATTATCCTTTGATTGCGGGCCCGCGATTCTTTCCCCTAACAACAATGATCTGCAGCTTCTCCCCAAAATTTCTCCCTCTTTATCAAACACACATGCACAGACACAAATAAACACACTCATGCTTTTGCCTTTAATAGAGGCTGTATCTCTGTCATCTGCATAAACACTCAAACACACAGCCTCTACCGTCCGCATACCCGGGCCGTGTGTGAGCTGCAGTCCTGTTGGGGGTAAAGCAGCCCCCACCTCCTGTGTGACTCACCCCTCAGCGCTGCTCCAGTCAGCAGCCGGCTGCCTGGCTGTGGTTTCCACAGCACTGTGGGCCTGCTCCCGCACACTTTCATGACCCATAAATCCTGAGTTGTTTAACTCTTTTGGATGCCCTGATCCCTCTTCCAGTAAGCCCTGTTTTCCCCCAGCTGTTAAAAAAACATGAGTGGGTGAACGCCAGATTCTATCTGAGTGGCTAGACAAAGCCAAGGCATGTTTCTATCTGTGTATTTTTAAAACCTTTACACCTTTTTTCTCCATCAAGGAAAAACCCGGGCTACTTTTCTGCTTCCATTTAAATGGTCTGTTGAATGGAGAGGTGACAGGGGCTATCGGAATAGCATTCAGCGTTTCCACACTATTTATGCTGGTGTGTAAACGTCTTTTCTCAGCGTGGGACGGTATTAAAATGCAGCAGGTTAAAGTTTAGCCAAGGCAACTGTGCAGTGAGTCACTGAGCACACCGCCGCTCATCCAGCGCTTTTTGCCATGTCACTAAAAGAATGCAACGCACTGAAATGTGAGTCTCATTCTTCACTGCTGAGCAGTTTCTCAGTGATCTCATGCTTTTTGTTAGTATCGTGTGGAATGACCTGTGATTTTCTAATGTGTGATTCAGGGTTTTTTTTTTTTTGTTTTTTTTTTACTGCTCAGCTTTTTCACATCACAGCAACTGCCGAGTTACAGCATCATGGTTCATGGATGCAAAACCCATTTTCCTGCAAGACTTGTACACTTCTGACATATTATCCATTCACAGCATGTCAGATTAATCATTTCTCCACTATTCCCCGCTTACCATAATAGAATCTGTGTGCTGAATAGAGAGCAGTCTCAAGTTAAAAGCATCAGCTGCTTCTCACTTGTGTGTAAGCCAATCTCCCACTGTGCGATCAAAAAGCCTTGTGGTGTGGCACTACATGAAAAAAAAGCCAAATGTCTACAGGCCCACTCACCCATTTACAAACAGTGAAAGGTCAGGACGCCCGCAGGACACAGTAAAGATGTTCTCAACTCTCTACTTATGCTTATATGTATAGTTTTGAGAACTGCAATTATGGAGAAGATGTTTATACAGAGCTCTTAACAAAAGAAAAGGTGCCACAAAGGGCTTTTTTTGTGCCACTTTTGGTTTCACAATGCAGTGGTCTTCAAATAGGTCCTCAGGGACCCCCAGGTGGTCCCCGTTGTGCTCCAACTCAACCAACAATAAAAATGTGGACTACCAGGGGGTTCAGTGAGCACCATGCCCTAAAGAATTGTTTGAAAAAAAGAGTCTTTTTAAAGGTTCTTCATAGAATCTTCAGAGAACCTTTACATTAAATTCATCATCATTCATCATCAGTCACACTACAAAACACTACATCCACTGAAAGTTTTTTTTTTATAGCACCTAAAGTGGTACTTCCAACACCTTCTGCCACCTGTGTTTTTAAGAATGTACTGTAGGGACTGATGAACCCTTGATGGTTCTTAAAAGAGCCATTTTTATAAATGCGATGTAAGTGTGTAGAACCTATTTTTTTAAACTTATAGAAGTCTTAATATGAAAATTCTTGAAGGAACCCCTAAATTGGTAAAGAACCTTTTAAAGAACAAAATGGATTAAATAATTAAATGTTTCCCTGTACTGTTGGAATGCACTTTTTGTGAGTTAGGCAGTAAATTACATTTCCATTTAAATTCTGCACAGTCGACTTTTGTTAGTTTAATTCTTCAAGCAAT
>JBBPDB010000001.1:41405088-41418198 GCA_037974465.1 Brachypetersius altus | reverse complement strand
GGACTCCACTGCGTTCAGCGAGAGAGCGCCGCTCTTCCTGTTTATCCTGAAACCGTCGCACCATAATGACGTAAGCGCGCTCCGGCACGAACGCTGAAACCCTGTGAGAGTGCAGGCCAGAGGGGGAGGGGGGGGCAGTCGTACTCTGATCCGGTTCACGGCAACCATGCCTAGTGTGAGTACACCCTGAGTCTCACACACACACACACACACACACACACACTGCTCCTAACAACTGCTTTTAATTGTTGCAGTTGTAAAATAATGTGAGTGTTGTGTAGTTTAACATTTCCAATGCATCATAAATTATTTATATGTATTATTTTTACATTTTCTCCAAACACCTTTTGTTTGGAATTTTGAATCAATCTTGATCAATGGTGCATAAAACAGTACTGACATGCACATTTTACACAGACACTCTCCAACACATTACAAAAGCAATAAACAGAAAAAATGATGCAGTCCCTTATTTTTCCATGGTTGTATATAACTAAAGTAGCCAATGTATCGTCATAAGAAGCCCATTAATCACTGCGTGTCCGCTTTTACTGCTAAGGCAGTCGATTGTAAATATTCTTCAGCAGATTCTCTCTTCACTTTTTTTTCAAAAATAAAGAAAACATGCTTAACAATTTGACTCCTGTCCAAACAAACGCCTCTCAGTGAGGCCTGGAATGACCAGAAATCTACTCCATATTATTCAATGCGGCACTTTTTTATACATAATGTGCTGTATTGGAAATACTGCGTGAGCCAGCTCAGTTTGTTTATTAGATGTTGAATAGAAAAACCTTTCAAATCATACTCATCCAGCTCAGCTTGCATTTTTATAAACCTTGTCAGTCCCGCTTTTTCCTTGCTCGCCTACGCTTTCAGCTGGGAAAAAAACTCTGTTCAACATGTATTATGTTCTGCATGGCCTAAGGGTCAGAATGTCAAAGAAACGAAATGTGTGTTTGCCCAAGATAAATTGTTAAGGGAATTGCAACAAGAAAAAGACCCCCCCCCCAAACACACAATCCTTTATGTATGATCCTTTCCATGATGTTTGGTTCTGATCGTATCTCTTTTGGAATTGAACTACATAGGCAGTAAGGGTTTAACGTTAAAAATATGATTCATTATTGATCTGATTGATTGCTGATGCAGTCGCACTATTCTTCTTTATATATTATTCTTTTTATAGCTAAATAAGGCACCGCCTCTCCTTGGAGGTCGTGCGATCGGTTAATCAGTGGGCAAGCATTGATCATTTCATAAAGTGGTCGAGAGACCTCTGAAACATATTGGGAGAGAAAATGTTTTGAGTGACCTTTGAGACACTAAAACTCAGGTCAGTTATATAAAAAAGATGTATTTGTTATGGTTTAATTAAACATAATAAACCAGTGAATGCTGCTACATCCTCGAATCCTACCTTCAGCACCACCAATGGGTTCCTGAGCAAGACCCTTAACCCCGAGTTGCTCCAGGGAGACTGTCCCCTGTAATTAGGAATTGGAAGTCGCTTTGGATAAAAAGCGTCTGATAAATGCCGTAAATGTAAGTCTTAATATGAAAATTCTTGAAGGAACCCCTAAATTGGTAAAGAACCTTTTAAAGAACAAAGTGGATTAAATAATTAAATGTTTCCCTGTACTGCTGGAATGCACTTTTGTAATTATATGTTTAATTTGTGAGTTAGGCAGTAAATTACATTTCCATTTAAATTCTGCACAGTCGACTTTTCTTAGTTAAATTCTTCAAGCAATCACAAAAATACTTTTAGCACTAGACCAAACTGAATGTACAGTCATAACTTTTGTAATATTAATAGTAAACTGCACAACAACCACATCATAATGAAAAAAAACCCACAAAAATGGATTTGTAACTTTAGACAATTTGTGTTTTTCTTATCACTAAAGGAATAACAGCAACTTCCAAGGGTCTGTTTTTGTTGAGGAAACCAGTTTCAGATTTTTTATTTGTCTTGGACAAAACAGTGGAAATATTATTTGCAGTCTCTCAAGGCTTGGTCCTCAGGTCTGTTAAGTAGGCCAGTCTGTAGCATATAAAACAGCATTTTGCCATCAGGCTCTGCTTACTAGGATACATGGTGCTGCTTTGTGAGGATAAAAGCTTGTTTGGATCTGTGTCCAGACTGCAGGCCACCATGTGAGAACTCCTTCTTCAGGCTGTGCTTTTCAGCCTTAAATTGAACACAGGCCTTCATTTGCCATCCTTCCAGCCCGTGGGTGTGAGAGAAAGTCATCCAGTGTGTATAAATGTGTCTGCAGACTAAACGTGCCTTTGCTGTCCACTGTACACACACACCCAGCTGGACCGTGGGTGGGCTGTGCTCCTGCCCCGACAGACAACACAACTTCGAGTGGGTCTAGACAATCAAAATCAGAAGGGCCTCAGCTCAGGGAGGGTGGGGGGACAGCAGTGGACCTACCACAAAGGCCTTCAGCAGGGAGAGGCTTTTACCGGAAAGCACCGCTCACCTCCCGCTGACGTGAGGAGGGTGATGTCATCACACAGGCAGACTGGAAATGAGACACATGGAGGGGAAGCCAGCAGCATTGGCTTACATGGGAAAAAGACATCACCCAGCAACTTGTCATGGTGATGCAAGCTGTCCGTTCAAACTCTCTTTATAGGGGAGGACTTTTCCCATCACTATAAAGAGAGGGAAAAAGAGAACCGGTAAACTCAACTGAAGCTTGTGGTGTTCCTTTGCAAAAACACACTACCACCAAGTCAAACACACACTATTGTTTTCAGGCCACAAGATTTCCACAAAGCAGGATTTCTCAGAAAAGCTTGATAACCTAAACCAAAAAAGGAGGATTGACAAACAGAAATGTCCCCCACTTCTTCTCTGGACAGCCTTGACTAAGCTTCTAAGAAATCCTGAACCCCCAGCTTGATGCTCCAAGCAGGTAAAGCGCTATCCCATTGTTTCTAAAAAGGTGCACCAACGGACAGCAGAACATACTCGGAGGAGAAAAGAAAGGCCTCAGTAAGGTGACAAAGTGTTAGACATCAGCATTGGCTTCCCACTGAGTGGTGGAGGGAGAAGGAAGGCCATCCTATCCATCCAGAGAGGGCAAGGCAAGTTACACAGTCCTAAATTCCTGGCAACAATTAGCCAGGGATTTAACTTGAAATCTCCCAACAATAGGGCCAAAACCTTTCATACATATAATGCATTGTAATGTATAGACTAGAATATATGTGTGTGTGTTTGGCAGATTTTGACCCACCCCTACTTGTAGAGATGTATACATTAGAAAATCTTGACATGAGGCATAGTGTACTGTGCTGTGGCGCAAGAGTACAGTACATTTCCTGGAAGCCTGTTTACATCTTTTCTAATACAGTACAAACACGCCCTGCAGCTTAGCCAAAGTTTGCACTGAGTTGGAGGACTAGAAAGTGAACCAGGTCATGCTCTCTGATTGGCCACCGCTAATACTTCTGTCAGTTGATTGACAGGCCATTCAATCTAACCTTCATGAGTGTGCGTGTAGGACAGCTGCAGTAGGGCTAAGAGGGGTAGTGGCTGTCAGCCCTGTTGAGCGTCAGACATAAAGCCGGTCTTACACTTACTGAAGAAGACCAGCACTGTATTTACCAAAAGGAGAAGTACATTAAGTGATGAATGAATGTTCTTGCATCTTTACTATATCTGTGACTGCTTCTTGTGGTCATTTTGATACACTGTATGATAATCCAATTATTTGATTATGTGGTTATTTCTACAAGGAATTACATTTATACTGGAGTCAGTGTCTATATTAACATACATAAAAGATGTTTGCTTCTTTGTGCCAGCTTGTGGTATGATTGATGTGGGGGTGTGGTGGGGCAAGGGGGCTTACCAGAATCTACACGATGGGTGGAGGTTGCAAACTTCTTCGGTTATGCAGGGTGGAGTTATTACCAGACAAGTGTGAAATTTTCCAGAGGCAGTCTAGCTTAACCTACCCGCACAGCTTCCGCAATCAAACGGCCTAAATGGAAACTAACAATAACTGGACAGGAGTTGAGAGCTTTGGAATGCATTATTTGCTGAAATGATTTGATTGTCATTACTCATGAGGGGAGGTTAAACAGCCCTGACCGCTGGTGTTTTTGCTCCTGAGAGTGGAAGACGGAGGAGGGAGGTTGATGCAGCAATCGCTGAAGGTGTGCAGTAAAGTTGAGGGACAGGGGAAGAGCCATAGCCATGAGTAATCAGGCAAGCTCATGAGAACCGGTGGCAGAGTCATCTGTGGTCAGATCTCAGTAAATTACCACATTCCTCATTGCTTTGCCATCTGGAACCCCCACTCCCCCCAGGCATACTTCTGCACGCAGAATGGAATATTCCTGGATCCCTATTGATTGCAGTATATGTATGTGCGTGTCTGAGTGCGTGGGTGGGTGTGTTACACATTTGTAAGGAAAAAGTTTGTGTTATCACAGCTTTTATATGTTATTTAAAACCCATTTATAGATTTTTATTTTTTTTTTACAAATTTACTTGTTGATAACAGAACATAATTGAAAACAGTATGCGCATGTGTGATCTATGTAAAATGTGTAGATGTGTTCTCTACAGATTATAATGTACAATTGCTGTTTATTTGCAGAATTAAACATGTAAAAATCTGAAATCATGCTCTTAAATGTTCAAAAAAGACATTTTTTAAGTTAGGTTTGTTCCCTGTAGAGGATGCAATAACTTTGTGAAGAATGGCAGATGAAACAAAAGACCTTTTTCTAACATTGTGAGGAAATCTGACTTCTTAGAGAGGTTCAAGCCGAGGGCAACGCCTTTCCAATGACAGAGAGGTTAAGGGTGCCCCAAAGCCCCTCTTGTTAAACACTGACCTGTGTGACCTGTCCCCAAGTCAGCACTATGTACGGCTTACTCACGCTACCCAGCACTGAGCCAGACAAACAAACATGACTCAACGTAGTCGTATACTCGCCCGTCATCATCAGATATTACCATCCACAGCTGCCTGATCACGCTAATCCTGTATGACACATCCTTTGGTCAGGATAGACTTCAGATAGAACTTCGGAGAGTGCACAGCTCATGCATATTTTTGCCGCACATTCAAGATAAATAGATGGTCAATTGTTTTCTGTTTTGCCCAACTGTACTATGAATGTAACATTTTGGAACTCACTACATCTCAATTTCTTTGGGACAGGGTGCAGGCGACAGCTTCATTGGTGCCCTGGCCTTCTACATGGCCCACTATCCCACTATGTCCTTGGCGGAGATGGCCAGGAGAGCTAACCTCATCGCTGCAGTGTCTGTGCAGACAAGCGGCACTCAGACTTCCTTTCCGTTCAGGAAGGACCTACCGGCAGATATGTTTTAAGACCATTTACCGATTAACTACTATAAAACACTCACCTCTACCACAAGAGTTGTGTCTGATATGCCAGTAAACCTGTTCTTAATGAAAGCAATTAATACATTTCAGTAAATCTATCCTGGATCCTGAGCATTTAAAAATGTTGCCACATTACAAAAGACATTTATCTAAAGTATTTATACAATACTTCTCAAGAAATTGACTTTAAACCACTGCAGTGAAATTCAAACAATTATGCCTGGTTTCCCAGACATGGATTAAGCCTAGTCTCGGATTAACTGATGAATCACCATTTGAAATTCTAGGTTTAGGGTTAATCTGACTCTGGGAAACTGGCCTTAAGGGTTTTATTAGTCCAATTACAGTGAGTTTCCATCATCATAGTGCACCATATGGACGGTTTCACTGGGACAGAGACAGCGTTAGCTCTGTATCACACATAACCGTTGAACCTCTATTGCCAGTTTTTGCTTGGCTACAGTAATTACAGACAGGCTTCGACACTGCATGGGTGGAATAATGCAGCTTCCAGCTTCCACATCAAAATCAAAAGAACTCACGTGGAGCTTTGTGACATTACATTTGCATTCTTTTCCTAAACTGTGCTATTTTGGAACACTGGGTTTGGGTGGACGTAATTTGTGGTGTCCAGGTTACCTTGACAACGTCGACAATAGAACAGGCACTTAATGCAGTTCTCAATGCCTATAATACACCTTTCAGCCTGAGCTGAAGGCAGGTCTGACAAAAGTGTTAGATAGAAATATAGATAAAATATGTAATTCTGAGTCACTTGGAGAGAGTTATTAAATCATGTCATTTTCATAAATGTTTACACTGGAATATTTTCAGTTCACGGACACTGGGAGTTCTTAATGGTCTCATGTTAAACTGTTTTTATGTTTATAAATAAAATGACATGTCCAATGTGTGTACATCTTGTGTTTAGGCAAACTTTTGTCACACGTTTTTATTTATTACATTTGTTGGTATTTTTCAGGTAAAGACATACTGAACACACATTTTCACATCTTGTCCAGCATCAGCCACCATGGTGTTCTTTGTATGCCAGTAATTATGCCATGGACGGACATACATCCTTTGGTTCCAGTGGGACTTCTTGTCATTCTTGATGGTATTGTGGCCCTTTTGAAATGTCTGACGTTGGTCGGCTTCCTCGAGCTCTTACTCATTTCTCCGGTCCTTGGCAACAGTCTGAAAAGGGCCGCATGTTTAAATACAAAAAGAGCCTCAATTTATCTCCAGTGTCCGCATCAAGTTTGGTCCGTGCTCAAAGAGAGCGAATCTTCTTTTTCTCAAAGAAAAGGACATGCTTATTCACTGTGGGTGGGAAAACAACATAAAAAGATACAGCATTTTAAATTTTTGCATGCGAAAGTCATTACATGGAAATAACAAGTTCACATTGTATTTTTAAACTTTAAATATAGACCTCACAGAATAAAAAGAACTGGCTAAACAATGATCAAGAACCTTTTTGGACCCGACGTGGAACACCAAAACAAAGCCAGATTCTTTGCAAATGGCTCATCTAAGCAGAGCTCTGCTGAGTTAGAATTAACTGGAGGCTTTGAAGTTTCACTGAAATGGTCATCTTAACTCAATTCTCACATGGAATGTGCACATGCCACTTCAAATCCAAAAGGTAACACACAGAGCCCAAATCAAACGACTCAACCTCACAATCAGGTGGGAGTATCTTCTTTCATGTCAAAGAGGCACAGAGAGTCACAAAGTTGAAGAGTCACATCACTAAACATCACTCAGCACTGTCATGGCTGGCAGAAGTAGAAAGGGACTGTGACAGAACTGTGCAGTCTTTGCTGTGGCATTTACCTTTATTGCATTTATGACAGAAACAGCCCTCAGTAGTCTCTTTCCCTGACATTAAAAAGATTTATATGATCCAAGCATATAGAGAGATGAGGGGAATTTGGTTAAAAAAAACAGCAGGCCAAGCAATAAGCCATTGAAAAGCTAGTAACCAAGCCAAGAGCAACAATGACCAATGCTCTTCAGTTCATGTAATAATTTCCACTAATTTGTCGCTTTTTGCAGTCTATCCTGTGTGTTTATGATTCGCGCAGCGATGACTGCTGCTAACTTCATGAGCAATACAAGCATGACGCATTCTGTAGCACCAACATCAACCCCTATATCTGTCTGTTTCTGATTTTTCTGTTTTCTAATTTTCAGATGTGGTTTTCTCCATGTTGGCCTGTTTTAGATCAGATTATAACTAAGTGATATAACCAGATGTAACTCTTACATCTTTAAGTTGTTTAATTTGTGTAACTGAAAGCCTGGTTATGGAGATCAATACACAGATTATGAGTCTTTATACCTAAGTAAGTTAGTTAAATAAATTACTGTTCAGACGAATAGTATATTAAAATAATTATTTGTCAAAAATGACGAAAAGTGAACTAGAAACAATTACCCTCCTAACTTGGCAAATCTACATCTTTTACTCTATTTGAAAAATGTGAAAATTTAATTTGATGTCTAAAAAGTACATAATACAAATAGAAAAGCACAGCCATGTTGTTGACATCAGGGACCATCCATTCTATTCTTTTTTATCATTATTATTATTGCACTCTGTACCTGACTTATCTTACAAATGTGCTTTAACTACTTATTTATACGAATAAGATATAAATAAGAATAAAAAATGAGGAAAAAATAGATAGATAGAAAGAATTTCCCCAGAGAAATGACCTTCAAAACCATGGTGCTTCTGGGTTTTACCTAAAGGGTCATGCTTTCGCAGGACCATTTTTTCTTTCAGCCGTCCTCTCTTCGTGTTGAAGCTGTAACCTGTCCCTGCTGCACTCACCATCTGAACCAGGATGGTCCTAAAAGAGAACAAGATCAATGCATTAGTCCTACACACAAGACTATGCATAAATATATATAAATAAATTAGTATATAATGTGTGTGTCAACAAAAGACTGATCAAAACCTCAAAAAGTTATAAGGGCGTATTAAACCACACAGGTGGAATGGTGAAAGCAGGACTTACTTAGATTTGCTCCTGGCAACTGGATGCAGAAACAAAGAGAAAATAAGAATCATTAGTGCTGACACTAATGTGTCCATGTACCATTAATCAAAATAAGGTACAGGTAAAAAAATAAAACTATATACAAAAAGAACCCATTTAACACCTATAATAATTGTTTGCAGTTTTATGAAATTATTGTTTTAAATATAATGTACATTTTTATGATTAATAGCTTAATTAAATATTTGAAATACTGGTCATGTGCAACAATAAAGTACAACTATATGGTGCAATATGATTTGTATGTATGATGCAATATTATCCATCCTGTAAGTTTATATACAGTTCCACATTGTCTACTTACTGTACTATCTCAGGTTAACATCTGTATATAACATGCTGTATATTTATTGTATTGGGTCGGTCATTCCTTGCTCTTTGCTCAATGCTGCTAACTGGCTTCTGTGAAATAATCATATTTATGCTGCAAATGTAATTGTTCTGTAAGTTTTAGATAGCGTCCACACAAGTAGTTTGTTTATTGTTTGTCTATTGTCAACTGTCTGTCGCAACATGCACTCTGTTGACTATTGAATGTATGCTATATGTAGCAGCAGATATAGACAAACGGTAATAATGCACCAAAAAAAAACGTTTCACACAAGGTTATTTCCCTTCTCATTGTACATTTCTTATTAATATATGGGGTTCATTTAAACTTTTAAAAGAATAACATTACAACGTGAGCCCGTTATTTAGCAGTTAGTTAAGTTAAATCTCAGTGTCGGCAATAACATTAGTTGCCATGCTGTTAGCTAGCTGGTTAGCATTTATCAATTTAAACCTAAAAGTAACGGCTAAAACCCACATGCGAGGCATTTTTACATAGGGTGCTGCACCTGGTGCAAGTTTGATGGCCTTACTCACGATTTACGGCGGTGAGAAACATTTTAATCGTTTGACTGCCAGATCAGGAAAGTCACATTGAGCTCTGCTAGCACGATTCCAGCTCCATCCGGGTCACTTGAACGCGGATATGTGCTTCATACCTACTGCCTCCTCTTACTGGAGATGATATACTGATCTACCAAGAGCGCGCCTAGCTGCGGTACAGTAGAGTCGAGCTCAGGTACATACACTATATGGTCAAAAGTTTTGGGACACACCTGTTTTTCACGCGTTGGGCTAAGCCCCTTATTTCCAGCGAATGGCAATCTTAGTACTTCAGCATACCAAAACATTATGAATAACATCATGCTTCCAACTTTGTGAACTGTGCTCTGGTGCACAAAGCAAGCTCCATAAAGTCATAAAATGGTTGGATGAGCTCGGTGTGGAAGAAATTCACTGGGCCCTGCCCTAAACCCCATCCAACACTTTTGGGATGAACTGGAATGGATATTGTGATCCAGGCCTTCTCGTTTAACAGCTGTACACAGCCTCATAAATGATGTACAGCATGAATTAGCATGATACCTTCCAAGAGAAGAGGTAGCTGTAACAGATTCAAAGGGGGGGGGGGGGCAATTAATCGTTAAATCTTATGTATTTAAATGCAATATCATTAAAGTTCCTGTTGGTATAATGGTAAGGTATCCCAATAAGAATAGTGTACAATAGAGCAGACAGAAATAAATTGAAGGAGTTAGTAACTAGATGTGAATGCATGACATGGACTAAACAGAGCCTGCTTCAGCCTTTTTAAAGGCTTGATAATGAGCTAATTAGCTGATTTAGATATGCTGCAGCAGGAAACCCACTAAAATGTTATAAGTGAAATGATCAAAACACTGCATGGTTGAGACTAGCGCTGTTTTTTTTTTTCTTGTTTCCTGTCCTAAGAATTGTGTGACTGTTCAAAGGTGTCTTGTTAGGGGGAATAAAATGCATTCTGTTATTAATTACAACTATTTATTAATTTTTTAAAAATAGCATAAAAAATGATTTGGCACAGGTGTCTTTTTGACTTTTATGTCTGTAACAAACTTCATTTTAAATTTCTATATAAATTGTAACACAGTTGAACAAAACAACAGCAATAATAATAATAACAACAACAACAACAACAACAACAACAACAATAATAACAATAATCACTTTTCTCTTTCAGAGATGATGCAAAAACAGAACCATTCACTATTCAAGAAAAAGCAGGATATAATTAGTTCACATGTATTTACTTAGTCTAAGAAAAAACTGAAATAAATAAGTAAAAATTAAAAAAAAACATCGCAAATTATACACGGTGGGGGCTGGAAGGAGAGAGGAAGCGATACTGCAAAAACATTCGCAGTGTGTTCAGGAAATGGATTGTTGGACGTGCTACATTGCCACCAGCTGGCAGGAAGTGTGTGAAATAGCCTGCGTCACTAAAGACAGTTCTGAGGCCTAACACAGGCAGCCACAACACCCACGGACTGCACTCTCCCATTCACATTGCTAAATTAGTCCATGTTCTCCCTGTCTCTGAGGCCGGGCCGCCTTTCTTGCTGCCTACTGACATAAGCAGCAACGTCACCAGGACCTGTGGTGGTGGAAACAAATGTGAAGGAAAAGGGTGAAAATGCTGATAAAGGGCCAAGCTTGCAGAACATGTCTTTTTCTTTTTTTTGCCATGTCAAATATTCCATAGCTTAAAAATAAAAAGAGAGAAATGGAAAGAGATTTCCTAATGTCATATCGTCTGCTTAGCATCCCCAATGGACCGGTTGTCTAGACAAAGCATAGATGTCATAGAGGAAAAAAAGAAGGAAATGAACAGAAAATTCCTGTTGCTATTAATTCCTACAACTGGGTTTTACTTCTGCAAGACCAGTCCAACGAGGGATACCAAACACATGCAATGGTTAAACTGTGAAAGAGTGTATGTGATTTTGTGCTGCAGGAGCTCATCTGAGGCCCTGAATCCTGTGTGTTGCAGGGAATGAGAGCGAGTTTGTGAGCAGGCAGCCTGGGAGACTGCAGCTGCTCTGAAGTCCCATTCGGCCTCTGCCTGTCGGACTGAGTGGGCCGTGATGTCATACGGATGTGCATCATGTTGCCTTGGCGACAGCAATTCAGGGAGCCAGATGATGCTGCAGCCGCTCACTGAGCAACAGGTCCCTGAAGTAGGCACTATTATTATTATATTGTCATTATTATTATTATTATTATTATTATTATTATTATTATTATTATTATTATCATCATCATCATGCATAATAAGCCTACTGAAGAACACTGTTTTCTGAATGTTAATGGATGAGGCACAAAACAGTAAAAATAAATTTTTTTTAAGTTTTTTAAAAAGGAATTAGTCTTAAATTTTCTCATTTGAGCAAAGCAGCCTTGTCCATTAAGCCGTCTCCCGCTGGGCTCACTTCTGCCCTCCTCTCAAATTACCATTCATCTATGCATTCTTCCACGGAAGCAGCGAGATGCCCGAATTACAGGCTGTACAAATTTGAGTTCGTCAGTGGCAAATAAAGGAGTGACGCTGCCGCTCGCCCATCTGTCCTCCACTTTCGGAAGCCTTTCTGTTCCGTGACGCAAGAAGGAGTGGGAGCGGAGTGCCTCCTGCTTCCAGAGAGAGGGGAGGGGAGGAGAGGGGAAGAGAGAGTGGGCCTCTGTCATCTGTCATGGTGAGAGGGGAGGGAGATTGGGAACAGTAAGAAAGAGATAAAGAGCAAAAGTGAATGATAAAATGAAGAGGAACAGTCAACAGCTATAGAGGACTTCATGAAATGCTTGTGTTTTGTGTAAACAAAAGAGGACAGGAAGAGAAAATAGAGGTGTTAGGAGGACAAGGACAAACAGGATATGTACTGTGTTCTTTTTCTGATCATATGCAAAAGAAAGAAACTCAAAATTACACATATACATACACACCCACACACACACACATATATATATATATATATATATTGGTATATATTAATTGTTATATGGGCTTTTAATTACAGGCATTTATAGTCAAGTCTCTCAAGTCCCTTATTCTTTCCCTCGCCCTTTCCCTCTCTTTCTCTTTCTCTTGCTTCCTCTTAAAGCTATATTTAGAAGGCCCACATTGCCTCCTGATACAATGCTTGATTATTTTGCCATTTGCTAAATCCAGTTCTGAGGTAACAGGTGACAACATCTTGTTCCACGTTTTCGGTCACCTAGCAACTGAAGGCGGGTTACGCATGAAATCGCACCCTCTGCCTTCATTAACCCGAGCATGCATTAGTCACTAAAGCACCAATGCCTGGGTCTCTCTCTCATTCTCATCTGAAACACTGCAGAGTGACACCACCACTGACCATTCGCTTTTGACCGTTCGTTTTTAATGAAACACCACCACAGGAGACCCGTAAGACAGTTTTATTACACAGTCGTTCTATGGCAGCAATTTAATTCTTGATTTTTCTTACTTTGTACATTTATTTCAGATGATCACCAATGAAAGGACTTGCATGACTGTAACTGATGACACCATGCTGTGTATGACGGACTGTGTAGTGTCATCAGCGCATTGTAGTGTAGTGAAAATGATAAACAAGCCAGTCAGTCCTGTACAGGTCAGCTTTACTCACAATTGAGATATTTACCCTATCCACATTAGTGGCCCTGGATGCTGTCATACATGATGAGATTAAAAGGAATGTCAGAACATTTTGTTAAGAATTCACTGTTTCTATTCATTGTACGATCAGACACAAAACAAAGTAAAAAAATAAATAAATAAATAAATGTTA
>JBBPDB010000001.1:41393314-41404988 GCA_037974465.1 Brachypetersius altus | reverse complement strand
CTGGCTGCCCCCTGCTTCACTTGGTGAATGGGTTAAATGCAGAAGAAGAATTTCATGCTGTTCACACTGTGTGCAGTGGTGTGTTCACGTATGACCGAATGATCACTTTCACTTCACTTGACGCATGTGTGGCAGCTGCAGTGCAGAATTTCCCCCGTGGAGCGTCTCGAGTGTTCTCGTGTTTTTTGTTGTGTTCTTCTTAAAGCCCTTTATTTTTATTACTGTTAATTAAATTCATTTATTACTGTTTTTAACCTGCTTATACCAAAGCAAATGATAGCGCATACCAAAGAAAAGGTGCATGCATGAATTACAGTACAGTCTATTTATTGGTAATATCTGTATTTTATATTGGAAATATTGGTATTTTACATTCTCTAGCACATTCTAGTTCAGTGTAAACTGTACAGTATGAATACAGTTTTGCCATTACATTTTCTTTAATGGTAATATATTAAAGTGTTTTGGGAGCATAATTGTATTTAGGGTTTACAATATAAAAACAGGCATTTTTAGGCATTTTTTTACCACATCACAACATCATGTCATACATGCTTTTGGAACGTAACTGTTGTTTATTGTATTGGGAATAATGTACACTAAGCCTGTTTTAGCTGCATGATGATGAGGAATGTCAGAGTAAATATAAACCTATCACAAGTGATATAAAAGTGTAGGCTTACCATATAGTGCAAGTTTTAGGGGCCTGCAATGATGGGAATGGATGTAAACCAACTTTTTTTTTAATATCAAAAGACAGTTTTGGCCCCTGAGCTGATCCTGACCTTTGGAAGTGCTTTTTTAACCATGATTATGAAGTTATGATTATGAATCATGTTTTGATTTCCAATGGGTGTGCCATTTTGATGAGGAAAAATACAACAACAACAACAATAGTTTGGTTTTACTGTTCAGTAACTGGCAAAATAATAAAAAAAACCCCTATAGTTACAAATTAATATAAATACGGTGATAAAATCTGTAAAAAAAAAATTGTGATATGATATTTTTACCATATCACTCACCCCTCCTCTAGGCTTTCTGGAAGTTCTAGTCATTGGCTAGTAAATGGCAGCAGCTCGATCCTAGAATTCTTTACTGAAGGATACACTAGAAATGCTACATACAAGTTATACATTAATGCCTGTTTCAAGCTTTGAATACAACATGGGATGTCTTTTGTTTTAGGTGTCTGTGTTTAATCTAGAACAGCCCAAAACTGTCATTTACAAACCAATAGACTCTCGTAGGGGTTCACTATCTTTGCAATTTGTATGGCCTGAACTGAAAGCCTGTGTCTGATAGTCACAGTTTAACACTGGTGTACAAATATGCAAACTGTGTCAGGCTCTATGTTGTGTTTGTGCATTGATATGTGCACTGGGAAAAGACTTCTCATCTGCTTTTATGGCTACTTTGCATAGTTGAATGATAACACAGAATTTAATTTGTAGTGAAATATTTTAGTCATTAAAATACAGAGGTTAAGTTACAGTTTAACAACTCCAACACTGAGCTGTGTAACATTAGAGAGATTACAGGCAGTGACGGAGCAGCATAGTATTTGTTGCCAAAGAGATAGTTTTTACTCTAAGGGGAGAGGCAGCTAATGAGCCGAGAGAGAAGACACCATGCAGGTTTTTAGGTCTGTACCTCATAGTCTTTAGGTCATTTACCTCTAGGAATCCAAATGGTAGACAATAGGTATGGAAGGCATGCTTGTGGAATTTAGATGTTGGATAGTAGATGATCTCTGGACAGATTGCCACATACTTGCTGGTCCATGAGGAGTGTATGCTACTATCATGTGCATGCACACACACACAAACACAGACACATACACAAACACACACAGTACTGAAGTAGAAGGTGCTCTTGTCTGCCCATCTGGAGGCTGTTCCCTGGGAAACAGACCCTTGTGGCAGTGTAGCAGTCCATTTTGTTTGCACTGTGGTTGTAAGTGTGTGTGTATGTGTGTGTGTCTATGTGTGTGCGCACGCGCTAGTGTTTCATTCTTAACCTTAGTTGTAGGTCAAGGCCCTGTACTGCTGAATACTTCTAGGAATTCCAGGCTCAGTGGGTTTAAATCAACCATATTGACTCTACTGTTGCCTGAGTGTTGCCTGTTTCTGTTTTGGTTTGAGTTATTTGCTGTTTACTGTTTTCAGGTCAAGTGCTTGGGTAGGATAATAAAGCTCGCGTATTGTCTTTAAATTATTTGCACAGTGCAATTTTACCGTTTTTAATGCCTGTTTATTTTTAGTTTTTTATTGTTGTTTATTTGTTTGCACTTTTTGTATGGTGTACTTAGGTGCTAGAAATGCCCCTATAAATAAAATGTATTATTATTATTATTATTATTGCTGTTGTTGTTGTTGTTGTTGTTGTTGTTATTATTATATGATATCTTTATTGGGATAAATTATTGCATGTACTTTTCTGAGTGTTTCATGGGCACTGAAAGTACTTCTAGTATGTTGAACAACTGCAAATAAACAGAGATCACCCACTATGTTAAAACCAATAGGTGAAGTGAATAACATTGATTATCTCATCACAATGGCACCTGTCAGACGGTGAGATATATTAGGCAGCAGACGACCAGCTCGCGAAATGTACATGTAATGAGTCAGGGTCTGTCAGATTTTTGGCAAGGGTTAGACAATGGGGACACCTTCGAAACAGCAGATCTTGTGGGTTGTTACTGGTACGCAGTGGTGTCTACCAAAAGTGGCCCAATGAAGGACAACTGGTGAAGCAGTGACAGCCCCAAACCAAAAATATCAAGCCAACAGTGTCCTGTGGCCAGAAACTGATCACTGATGAAAGAATACAGAATGACCAACTGCTGTAAGATATCATCAAAAACCTTACATCTACAGCTACGGAAAAGTGTCTCTGTTGTGCTGAGAATGATCAACCACTGAATAATATCTACTCACTGGTGGTCCTGTGGGGTCCTGACAGTCTATGGAAACAGACGAGTCAGTCAGTAATGAAGTATAAAGTGCTCAACCTGCAAATTCCTAGTCTGTCATTTAAATTTATATGTGAAACAATCCCTGATCTGGTTCATTAAGAACATACATTTGAAATGTTTTTTTTATTGAGTATTTTAATGAGGTAATCATTCTGGGCCAAGAATCACTAAGAGCTGTGCTGTAATTATCCACCACACAAAGGTAAAGAGTGGTTTCTATGGTGTATGGTAAGTAATACACTGGATGACTGTTACACACACAGGGCTGTGAGGAGCAGACTCTCTTTAGGGCCCTGAACTGCACTGCACTGTAGTCTTACACTTTTTCTCCACACGTGAGAGAGACTTATTTATTTCAGTCAGTCTCTTTTTCTCTCTCTCTTTCTCTTGCTCTTTCTCCTCACCTCTCTGTATCTTGCCCACTCCCTCTCATTCTCTCTCTGTCTTTCTCTGTCTCTTTCGCTCTTACTTTCCCACATTCTGTCTGGTTGTTTGCTCAGCAAGAGGTTGAAGAGAGGTGTGTGCGTGTGTGTGCGCGTGTACTTGAGAACAGATGGCAGCTGGTTGGCCTGGACAAGGCAAGGTAATTACTGTGCACTGGGTTACTTAACTCTTTAGAGCAGTCTGGTGTGGGGTTTTTCCTCTCTCTCTCTCTCTCTCTCTCTCTCTCTCTTTCTCTCAGAAGGGGTTTGCTCTTAAAGGAGTTTTTTGGCTGTGGAAAGTGAACAGACACAGAAACACATGGTGAGGGAGCATAGTGCAGCAGAGCGTACATTTCTACAAATTGTGTTTTTTACTTCTTTTAATTTAAAAGATATGCTATTTTAATGCATTGTTTGCGTTTAAGTCTCGCTTCAAACAGACAAATTTGCCTGGAAAGCTGCAAAGCCATAGCTCTTCTAAAGCAGAAATATGCGAAAGCGTTGTGCTGCACTTGCCCGTCTCTCTGAGACTAGTTCAGTTTATGGTAAAATGTGAAGCAATGAAGATCGGAGGTTCCTAAAAACCCAGTATTTTGCTCTGCTTTGAAGAGTAAATGAAAAAACATCTGATGGATCATTTCCTGATGGGTTCCTGAAGTGTTAGTCATTTGTCATGTTGTGATATTAGTGGCTGTGCTCTGTTTCCATGCAGCTGAGTTGGAAAACAGATGCAAGGCAAGTCCTGAGAGGATTCCTCTGGCCTGTGTGTGTGTACTGGAGGAGGCGTGACCTTTTACCCACCTGACCCTGTGTATGGGGGCTGCGTTATCCTGACTGAATGGATCAAGTGATCTATGTGTTGCTTCTTTTTAAACAGATTTCCTATCATGGCAGTGAAGAGGGTGGAGAGAGTGAAGATTCTGAAGGGGAGAACCAAGAGCTGGCACAGATTGATAGAGGTGTGTGTGTGTGTGTGTTTGTATTTATTCATTTCTTAAATACAGTCATAAATTGTTTGATCTCTGTTGGACGCACTTTTCTTACCCTCATAATCCAGGCTAAACACTGTGGCTGCAGCTTGTGCAAGTATAATGATTCACTAAACTGTGTGGCCTCTAAACTTACCAAGAATTAACCCTACTTTCACCTTAGCTGTAATGCTAGACCTTGTGTTGACTTAAGCATTCTGACATTACATCATTCTAGGCTTGCCCTTATGGCCAAAAACGTTACCACAATACCTTTTTTCATTTTCTTCTAATTTCCTTAACACAGAATTTAAGCTATATTTTGAACCCTGATGGAAGCTAAATTCATAAATCTGACTGACATGGTCTTGCTGTTACAAGTGAATGTCTAGACTTCTTCTCTAGTTTGGGTTACTGGGTAAAAGACACACATCACCACAGTCCCACCACATTATCTTGCTAATTCTGGAATGTGGCACAAAATAGCAATGTTTTCAAAGCACCATAAATGTATATAATTAATTTTGACTGTTATTAAATATTATCATTATAAAATGTAGACAATGTCTCTATTATTATCTAGCTCTACATCATTCCATTGACAAAAGTTACCAGAAACTAAGAGTTCTGTAAACTGACTGTAAAATGTGTTCATCTCTTCAGAGCGCAGGAGGAACTGTGTTTTGACTCCTCTGGCCACGAGCCAACAGCACAACCAGGGTCTCCTGTCCCCAGCCCACCTGCGACGCTTAAGGCTGGTGCTGGAGCCCGCCATGGACCGCCACAGTTCAGAGGAAGAGCTGGAACACATCGCTGGGGCCACAGGATCGGAGGGCAATCGGAAATGGCCCCGACATGGCGAGCTTAGCAGTGCCTCTAGTGATGAGGAGGTGAAAGGTACTGAATCCATTTAGTACTTGCAGTGCTGATGAGCTTACATGCAAAGTTTATTGTAAAAAAGAAGGTCCTAACATCTGATAGTGTAATTTGAGATCATTTCAGTGAGCTGTCATTAAAGGTTTTCTTGTGAAAATGATGATCTATAAAACTAATATTTCAGCGAAACCCAAATGTGGACCAAGGTTTAATGTCATCATAATCAGATATAGTGTTATGCTGTGTGCAGTGTAGTGTTGATTGTATGAAGACATTGTTTGTGTTTTATGTAAATCTAATAAATGATGTATTCTGATTCTCATTATGATTCTCATAGACCTTTGTGAACCTGGTTCTGGCGCTCGTCTGAGTGCCACCTCGCCGAGCCCAGTTCTCTTCAGCTCCTCTCCACCAAGAGGTCTCAAACCCCCACCCACCATCACAACTACTCGCCTGCCTGCCAGACCCATCATACTCAGCCATTTTGAGCAGCCTTCCATGCCCTACTGGAGGCATCGGCCATCCTACACAGGAGAGCCCGGCCGGCCCAGCTTGGACCTGGAGAAGATGCAGCAGGTTTGGATATGCTTTTCTTTAATCGTGTGTTAAAGGAACAGTATATTCATATCTAATCCTGGAGATACCAAATAGATACCAAATAAGAAGTATTTATATTAATAACTGAGTAATTAGCTGAGCATTCAAGGGGTTAACATTCCTTATTGTTTTTTATTTTACATTGGAGAAGGTTTTGTGGTTGCAGGTGTATGTTCTTATGGTAACACATGCATATTTATCACTTTCCCCCTACATGTTCATACTGTACGTTAGACTGCAGCACATTCAGTGAAAAACACTTATGATGGATCAGAGCACTGGTCTTTGTTTCCTGGGTGGCCAGACTTAAAAGGGCTGTCAAACACACACATACACCCACATTAGAATCTTGTGCCAGCCAAACACAGGAACGGAGAGGGAGGAACGGATGACAGATGTCACTTCACCCCTCCCAGCCCCCTTTCTCTCCCTGAGAAGCCAAGCTAGACTGTGTATGTGTCCATTCATGTGTGTATGTGTTTGTAAAGGAGAGAAAAATGACTGAGACAGGAGGAGACTGTCCAAGCAGCCAAAATCCATGTTTAATATTATTTTGGACAGAGCTTCTGCCCTGGGATGGAGAGCAGGCTTTATGGAAAATGATGAGAAAGAATGTGAATAAGAGGGGCGGAGAGGGAGGGAGGAATAAAGAATGGCATCGTACTGAGGGCCTCCATATGTCTCTAGGATTCTGTGGCGAGGGCAGATTATGAGAGGCAGCGGGGCAGTGTGTGTGAGTGCGCAAACGCTCGTTCAAGTGGAATGGGAGGTGTTGGATGGAAAACAATATGGGGCCTACTGAAGTGCCTGCCAAAAACCTCTTAATGTTTTAACCCTTTAAACTCAAAGGCCCAGTGGGTTTTCTGTGTGTACTCAGGTCCTCTTTTCACATCATGCAGTACTGGTTATGTTACAGTCAACTAGTTACGTTTACTGAGGTAAACATTTGTATTTATACTTTGAAGAGGACTAGTGCCTGAGTACTTGTTCACTAATGTGTTATTCGCTTCTTTATTTAGTATTTAGTTTTTAGTATGTTTTGTCGAGCTTAAGACCTCACGAGAACTGTAGCCTGATTGTAAACAAAACATTTATCACTATAGAAAATTGCAATTACTTTGACCATGAACGTGATATTTGGCTTTGAAAAATGTGTTATACGCAGTTGACTTCTCTTTGTGCCCTCACAATGTGCTGTGATATAGATTTGATTATTTTAGTGTATTCAACAGTATGTTCAACAGAGTACATTCATAATCATGACTTATTATTAATTTGGCTCTAGTTGAAACTGTTCAAAGACAGGGTGGAGAAGAGAAATGCTTTCTCGCTCACTTGTTTAGCCTCTTCGGAGCTGAGAGACTGATACAGAGGTAGCCGGCTAGCTGATCGGTTTGCCTGATATGGTTGTAATATAAAATGAAAACAAAGATATAACACTGGTTATTTAGGAGTTCTCAAAAATGTGGGGGTTTTTTTCTACCTGTCAAAGTTATTTCTACCTGCTTTGAGATTGGCCACACCTCTACATTTTGAGGTTTCTCTCTTTTATTCAGTAGTCCGTCAGAAAGATAAGAATAGGACCTAACTAAGTTCTTTTAGTAGCTCAGAACTCATGGATTAAGGACATGGCAAATGTACCTTTTCTTGGGTCATTCAAACCTTTGAGAATGTGTTTAGGCTTTTTTATACATGCCTGTGTAACATCTATCATCAGACCCAAAGCAATAACCCTATTGCAAAATAGCTCAGTTTTGCTGTTCCAGTTTATTATTAAATACATTAATAGATGGTTCGCTATAAGAAGGACCAGCTGTTGTGTATTAAGATAATGACCCACATTTGGGCTACGGTCATATGAGTACTTCCAATTTCCCTTTATTACAGTAATCCATACAGACTAATCCAGAGCCTTATGCAGTTGCTCACATGGAGTACACGGGGGTCTGGTCATTGTTTGGCTTTCATGAATGGCTTGGACGACAGATGTCGAAACCAGACTTGGATGGTTGACCGAGCATTTGGTCTGTCTTTTGGATAAGTTTGCAGTGAAAAAAAAAACTCTTCCTTGAGTGGTTTTCTAGGTTACTTTCATATTTCTTCTTGGATCTCTCTCATGTATGAGAATGTCTATTTGATCTTGTCCAAGACTCGACTTCAGCTAAAATTATACTTTCTTGGCTGGTGTACCACTTCTGCTACAGGACATTGTGTTCTGTAACCTGTACACTTATAAAAGCTTTTTTATCAGAGCTTCACACAAAAGTCCCTCATGTGTAGTAGGGCATGAGCCATAAAAGACATTTTGTCTATGATGCTGCAGTTGAACCAGATAAAGCCGCAATTTTATGTCGTTACATCCAACAAAAATCTCTAATACAAAGAAACCTGCTTGTTGAGTTTAAGGGTTTTCTTGATGTATTCAGTCTCCATAGAGACTATTAAGCTCATACCTACTCACTTACATATGTCAGTAGGCCAGCAATATTATTACCTGTATTTTTACTAAATATCTCAAAATCAGTCATTCTGAACACAGATCAAGCAAAAACGTGTAAATGCATCCTGATCTTCAGCATGAGAATAACATGTTATAACTAAAATAACGTTATATGAACACAACTGGTGGAAAATATGAATAGTTATGAGAATTAGAGATACTTAAGTAAAACCAAAAGTGCAAAAAATCAGACTAGCAGTAACACTTATGTGCATTATAGATTAAAAGCCATTTTAGAACACTCACATAACATTGTATGGGGCAGATAAATGGATACGGCTGGTGCTCTGTTCTAATTTGGTTCATTGAATCATCAGGTTTGACCGTCCAAAGCAATTGACAACCTGGGTCATGGTGAAATCTCCCAGCAGTCCAGAGGGGCAGTTTGGGCTTGCATTCACTGTTAAAATAACAAAACATGAAAAAAATGCATCCATATGTTCACTTTAGTATCATGTAATGGCACATATGAAAGCAATATAAAAAGAGCTAAATACAAGAAACAAAATCTCATGATGCCCTATTTTATATCTTTTTAAACTTAGTGAGATTCTTAAGTTAAGATTCTTAAGCAAAATCGATTGGAGTCTATCTAATTTTAAAGAGAAGTCAAAACCTCTTTGTAATGCTTGCGAAATGTTCAGGCTATTTCAGGCTAATTATCTGTCATTCTCCAATGTGTAGTCTTGAATGAAAACACTGATTTCCACAGTCGCTATTGTGGGAGAATAAGGGACTGTCAGCATCGCAATGATCTCAGACTTATCAGTGTCAGTAATTCTGACTTGGTTTTGTGTTTCAGAAAATGCTCCTGAAAAAGAACTGCGGTGGGAAAACAAGGACTATAAAGATCCGGGTGAGTGTGTCTCTGAAGCATAAACACATGCGCTTCACTCATACACGCTAACCACATGGGTTGCGAACTACTAATAATACTTAATTAGGGATGGTTTTCCAGTCTAATGACATACTCTCATGTGACCTCCCGCTGCCCAGACGTTTGGGTCTCCCAATTACTGAAGGCCAGAAAATAACTCTAGGTGTTTAGATTGCATTTCACAAGACAGCTTAATCTCTTTCAGAAAATCAAACAACTGAACCTCAGGTAAAAACAACTTGTCTGTAAAACCATGCTTATTCGGAAGAGTATTATCATGCTAATACATTTAGCATGCTAATACATAATACTATCTGGAGGTAGTCCACCAAATTCAATGCCAGTTAATCCATAGCGTTGGCTATAAAATGCACATAACTGTTTCTCAGCCACTGCTTGACTAATAAAATAACATTAAACAGTTAAAGCTTGTTTAGAAAATCATAACAACTGAAACTGAGGTAAAAACTACTTGTTTATGAAACCAGCACTGGGTTGGGGTTCTTGGTGAAGTCAGAACAAGCCAAATGTGATGGTAGTGGTGCTTCCCTAGCAGTGCCTGCCCCAGTCCAGAAGTAGTGAGCTGGGTGTTGATAGTAGGGTTGCAGGGGTTTAACCAGTTTGACTATTAACAGCGTTGTGAAACAATAATCCACCGTTAAGACTTCCCCAACACCGGCGAAAAAAATCCAAAAAGAAACCAAAGAACTGCACGGACAAAAAACAATAGTGCATCCCGCACGTACAAAAACAATACACATGCGGATCAGGGCAGAAGCAGAAAAAGAGACAACCACCACCGGGACTACTCTATATCCAGTAGGGAGCGTTGGAAGTCTCCTGTGTGGGTACCCTAAAGATGCTAAAGCTACTAGCTACTACAAAAGCTACTACAGCTACTAACGTCCCCTCTGAGAGAGTGTTCAGCAGTACTGGCAATATTCTCTCACCTCATCGTGCTGAGCTCAGAAATCGTGAACATGCTCACCTTTTTGCACTTTGACTGATGTTGTGAAATGTTAAAGCTCTTATGTATACAGGTTTTACATTATTTTCTTGCCTGCGCCTTCTGCTGTTTAACAAGCATGGCACAGGAATAGGCACATGGGAGGCTGCAGATCAGGTTGCGGGATGCAGAGAGATAAGTCTAGGATGTGGGGTCAAGTATATATCTACAGTGTTGTGCGTGAATGTACCTATTTTTTGTCTATTTTTTGCGAGCGCTGAACTGAGCAGCGGAAGGAAAAAGTGGGGGGCCGGCTCTGACTCGATTCACCACAAAGCATCGGCTCTTAGAGCATATGACACATCACTACTGATTAGAGGCTAGTATGGTTGGTGCTATGAGTTCAGCCACCTCTACAGAATGCAGTTTGTTTAAACATTTGAGTCAGTTTTTTGAAGAAATCGGTGTAGATTTAGATGAGGAAAACCACATGTTTTGTTCACTTTTAGTTCTGTTCTTTTCTGAGCACTTTAAAAGATATTGTCTGAATGTTGCATTTTAGGCAGACATTGTTTGTTTACATTTTGTGCTAATATTGTCTGAATGAAGTTTCCATATACAGTATACCTGCACCTATTTTTTTTTTCACTTCCAGCATATCATGATGTGTTGCTTAAGTGCTAAGATCTATTATCCACCTCAAAATAGTTTTTAATGTAACTTATGTCTGTAATCGTTCAATGGTATGACAGATAGAAGGAGAAGATTGAAGGATATATATACACATAGTAGTAATGTAATGTAAGTCTGGGCACCCTTTATTAAATGTTACATTTTGTCAATTTTCTATGTGAAAAGACATTAGCACCACCTTTGAGCTGAATACACAAAAATATGATTTAGTTCTGTAAATATTATTGCACAATTTGACATATTTGAATAGGACACACAATGTGGCATGTACATCAGTTAGGCTGTTCTTCTAGTCAGTACTTAGTAAGAACTCTAATGCTCCCCTAAACTTTTTAAGTTTCAGTTGACTGTGGCACATCACCTTCCTTGTTGATATTTAGTAGAATCCTTTCTGCTCTGTCTTCTTAATATTGCTTGTGTTGAATCTTGCCATAGGTCTTTCTTATAGATGGAGGTACATTATGCACACCTGGCCATTTTAAGGGGTCCAAGCATTAATTCTTCTTGCTTGGACAATTATTGTCTCTACTGAACAGTATCAGGCAGATAGCACAGTGGATAACACGTCTGCCCTGCTTGTAGGAAAAACGTTACGTTCCTGGACCAGCCAAGAGTGTTATCACTACAAAGCAAAAGTCTGAAGTTTTGTAATTATAAAAAAAAAAAATGAATGTACAAATATAGCAGCATAGGTTAAAGACATGCCTACAGCTCATGACTACTCCCTTCACTCAGTGTGAGCAGTGTGTGGGACGGTACCTTGCTCAGGGTACCTCAGCGGTGCCTAGCGGTCTTGGGAATTGAACCCGGACTTT
>JBBPDB010000001.1:41373379-41393214 GCA_037974465.1 Brachypetersius altus | reverse complement strand
CACTTTCTAGGACAGCATGTTGCTATGACTACACAGATGGGAACATTCACTTTCTCACTTGTCAGCTCACCTGTTAGGTAGCAGTCTGTTTAAATGCTAAACCTTAGCACTGCTCTTGCTGTTCCTCTTCCACAGCCTATCATCCCCCCGAGCCCCAGCAGCAGTGCAGCCACACCCTCCAGCACTCTCAGCACACCATCTAGACGGGACAGCTGTGCCCTGCAGGACCTCTACATTCCCCCACCACCCAACGAGCCATATACACCCAGGTACACCCAAACACAATGACACCCTGCAAATCTACTGCACATTACTGCTTCACCAGTGAAAAACAGAAGTAGCTACATTTATTTTTCTCCAAAATTACAATTGGTCATAGATCTGTAGATATAGTGATTATAATGTGCTAGTCCTGTGCAAGTTCACATGTTTAAAATATTTAGCTTTAAAAAAAAGGAACGCTGCAAAAAGCTGGATAGGGAAAAAAATAAATGTAAATGTAATCAGAATGAGGAACAGGGCTGTAGATGATTCAAAAATACCTATATGTCTTCTTTTTATGTAGAGAGGACAACAGACCAGGCAGTGACACATCCCAGCATGAGGTAGCTAAAGGTTCAGAGTCGCCAAACTCCTTTCTGGATCAGGAGTGCCGACGGCGTTTTCCTGTGCTGGATGAGGATGCAGTTCTCTACTGCTATGAATACGACCAGAACCAGGGCCCACCTCCCGTCCGCAGAGACAACACCACAACATATGGTACACACGTTGAACTGTTCTTTGCATTGCAGAGTGATATGGTTTGATGTTTACACCACAGATGTATTTTTCTTTAATCATCTTCCGTATGTAGAGTCTAATGTTAGGCCTTATAAATTTACATGATTTTATGTGAAAGGTATAGATCTTCAGTTCTTAGCAAGTTCCTAAGATACAATTTATACATGGAGGTAAGGATTTAATTCATTGGAAATGTATCTGTGCAAATAATGTTTTTTTTGAGGCCTAGGCCTGATTGACATTATGGAAATAAGGGGAATGTGTTCCTCATTTCCACCTGAATAATATGTTAATGGTTATGTATGTTTATAAAACATAATTATTGTTTTAAAAACATAATTATTGTTTTAAAAACATAATTATTGGCAAAAATAAGATGAAAGGCAAAATTTTGTTGGAGTAATGTTTTGTTCATATGAAAATTATGTACACATTTGAATCAAGTAAAATGGTCCTGTTTTTCAGGCTATTAACTGTAATTTGAGTGTTTTTAGCCTGGTGTTTTGTGTGGCATGGTGTGATTCTGATGCAATTCATCGGTGTGTGTGAGCCAGGCAGGCTGAGACCCATCTCTATGCCGGTGGAGTATAACTGGGTGGGAGACTATGAAGACCCAGCCAAGCTGAAGAAAGAGCTGAGGAGAGGTGGGTGAGGGAGCAAAGAGCGAGACAGGCAGTAGGAGGGCAGGGACTGTTTAGCTTTCTTCCTTTGGTGTTGCTGAACCCATGAATACTGATTCACTTTCCATCAAGTTCCCTCTGACCCTCGTACTTCTTCTCACAACCCTTTTTAATCTGTGGCTTTTGCTCTGTGTCAATGCTCACTCCCTCCCCTCACCTGCTTTTTCCCCTCATGTTATGTTCTCTGCGTGTGTGAGTTTGTCTATTTGTCTGAATTTGGGATTTTGTGGTATTCCATTGCCATGGAAACTCCAAGAAGGAGGTTCTGCTAAGATGCTGGTGCCTGACTATCTGATCTCATCTCAGTGGCAAAGCAAGCAGGAACAGAGACTCTCTTTAATTACACAGGCAGAATGTATTTTTGTTGTTGTTGTTGTTGTTCAAAAGCTCACAGAATGTAGACAGTTCTTCATCACTAGCATATTGTGGGCTGATCGTGGCCTAGTGGGTGAAACACTTGTGTGTGACCCCACAGGATCACAGGTTAAAACCCCTACTTTATACCATTGTGTCCTCGAACAAGACACTTAACCCTCAGTATCTATGGGGGTAATGTCCCTGTAACCAATGATTGCAAGTTACTCTGGTTAAGTGCATCAGCCAAATGCCACCTTTACACTTTACATTTAATCCCAAAGATTAGAGTACACTATATCCTAAACTGTGCATCTTGTAAAATGTGAGGAAAAGGTTATATTTTTGAGTGAAAATGTAAGTTTTATTATTGGTAAGATTTGTGACTGGTGGAAGACCACAGAGTAAAATACTACATTAGGTAGTTACACCAAATTACAGAGGGGAAAAAAATGAATTGATAAAAAGTGAATTGTGTAAAGAACCTAAAAACAGTATACCTGAATATTGCAGAAATACTCTGTGTAGTCTCATTTGGGTCATTCTGTTAAAATCAAGCTGTTAATCAAGTTATAAGAGCAGTTGGTAGGATTACAAGAAGAATTGTTTTTTATGAGCTTCACGTGAGCTCAGGTGCACTTTTAAAGTGCACATTTTAAATATATAAATAAATGTTATATTTTGTTGTGGCTGTAACAAACTCAAAACCAAATTTCTTTCAGAATCTGTGACCCTTGGTTAATTTCAAATGCCAACAAACAATGCTTAGGATTTTAAAAGTCTTTGAATAATTCACAGTTATCCTAAGCCTCTGTATATTGTATCAGAGTAATAAGACACGTGGCTTTAAGCATCGCAGTTTAAGTGTGGCAGTACTGTTTCACCTTCACAGCTATTGTCACAATACTGTGCACACAGAGAATTCCCTGCTTCATTATGCTGGTGAGGATAAGGCGGGTGCCGAAGAGTACATGATAGGATGCAGCAGCAGTAGGCGGAGCAGGAGGAAGAATGAGAAAGGAGCTAGCCCCACTCATTATGCCCTGGTTCCTGCCCTTCAAATGGAAATGCTGCGACAGGATTCAGTAACCACACCCACTTCAGACACTTCGTCCATTTATCATGTGAGTGGCATTAATGGCAGTTCCAGTGTTGTAAGTGAGGCAGGTTTAAGTGTGGACAAGGTTTGAGTAATGGGTCTGTTATTTGTTGCAGACATTCGATCAGTCTTCAGCAGTGTCAAGGTCAAAGAAGAAGTTAAGAGGTGAGAGATGCAGATCTTTATTGATCATGGAATAATACTATCCAGCACTCCAACAATGAAGTGAAAGTGACCATTTGTCATACGTGAACACACCACTGCACACAGTGTGAACAGCACGTAATACTTCTGCATTTAACCCATTCACCAAGTGAAGCAGGGGGCAGTCAGGAACATGGCGCCCGGGGAGCAGTGTGTGGGGATGGTACCTTGCTCAGGGTACCTCAGCGGTGCCTAGCGGTCTTGGGAATTGAACCCGGACTTTCTGGTCGCAGGGCGAATGCGCTAACCACTAGGCTACCAGCTGCCCCATAACATAACAAACTAATGCATCGTGTTATTTTGAATAGGTACACTAAAGTTACCTGGGCGTCTGCGAGGCTTAACATTTGTCAGTCAATATATCATTTTAATAATATATATGTAGGCATTCACTAACAGCTTATGAAACTTCACATATTCATATAAACCACAAATTAGCTTTGATTTGCTTTTGATTTTTTTGGGAGTTTTTAGGCAGACAGATTTTGGAAAAACATTTCATTTTATACAGTTGAGTGCGTGTTAAAATTTGAGCAAGTGGAATTCGCTCTTGGATCTCAAGGTTGGTCTAGAAACAATCTGTGTAGTCAGCAAGTACATAATAATTTTAAAGACATTGGCTACAAATTATGGCTGCAGCACATGTATCCATGCGGGCAGGTTTATTATGACTGTGGAAACATTCTGTAGAATGATTGGCTAAGTGAGTCAGTGGTAAGGTTCTTGTATGCCAAGCAGAAGGCTCCCAGTTCAAGCCCCACATCTGAAGAGCAACCGAACAATCCTTATAAAACATAGGATTTCACTGACTCTGGTTGTGGTTAAGTGTTGGAATGCTTGTCTGCGGAATACAAGGTTTTGAATTTAAATCCAAACTTAACTATTTTTAAACATTGGCCTTGTGGGCTGTATTTTGCTTGGACCCCTATGGTTGCTGCAAGCATCTATTTTTCTTTGTTTCCCCTTCGTCTAACATATCTTGACTTTACAGTTCACCTTATCTTTCTTTTTTGACACTTTGAACAGTGACAACTGCAAGCAGGCAGTGTTTAGATGTCTTTTGTAGTTTTCTATAAAGTGTATGAGTCAGTTACCTTTAGTTTCAGATCTTCAGTCAACTACTTAGATCAGCCCATGACTGTTGACTGTAAGAACCCAGAGAAGTCTAAATGATTACATAAATAATGACTGAGACCGTACCAATAATAACAATAGTGAGTTGACTAAAGAGAAACCAATGTTTTGCAAGTACCATATTATTACATATGTTTCAGTTTGTTCCATAAAGATGTTATATTGACTTCATTTCCCAACTGTAAATGTAAGGACCTCTATGTAATACGTCAAATGGTTTGTGGAAGTACCTATATGTAATTTGTCTAATTTATATATGTTAGGATTGACACATAATAAGAATTTTCTAAGCATCATCCTAAACCTAATGTTCACCAAAAAGAAAGGTTTTTACCATTTTAGGTTAAAAAGTGAAACATTGAGCTTTTATTGAAATCAGGACCCGGAAAGGCAGACCACCCTTGTTTTTCTTTGATCAGGATGTTTTATCTTACACACACACACACACACACACGGACATGTACACATCTTTCTGAAGCAGAAACACGTTTGTGTCAACAAGGGCCAAATAAACAACCTCTCCCATTTTGACAATGTTGCTATTACTATAATGAAGGCCTCTGCCCTTCCTTTGAATGTCTGGATTTTAACTTTGAGCTCCTCTGAACTCACAGCCATTCTGCTTTCGGCTAATCAGCTTAAACCATAATTGTTGTGTAATAGCCTTTCTCTCCTGCACACCCAAGAACCTCCATTTCATCTACAAGGGATTGAATGTCCTCTTTATTCGATTAAGGTGAAGAAGAGACAAGGAACAAGTGATGGAGAGAGCCCTGGAGTGAGTGTGCATATGCGTGTATGTGTGTGTGTATGTGTGTGTGTTGGGATGAAGTCATTTTCCATTTATAGAGTGCCTGCTGTTGCAGGTTCTGTGATCTATACTCAGGGAGAGAAGCAAGGAGAGGTAGATGTTCATTATCTTATTCCCACGTGTTGTTTCTTCACTCTATATATTCTGTTTTCTCCCTCTATCTCTCTATCTAGTCGTACACTGTTACTGTATTGAACAGAAGAAAAGAAAGTTTGGGTTGTCTGTAAATGCACTCTGGAGCAGTTGCACTTATTGTGGTGCCATCTTTCACCATATAGCTGCTGACTCCCCCCTCCTTCACTACTCTTCTTCTTCACATCACGTCCTCCTTCCTCTTCACAGGCTGAAGATGGGCCCCTCGCTTCTGCCTTCGACTCTATCGTGTAGTATCTCTCTTTTTTTCCTGGCTGTGCTCCAGGTGAAAGTTGGAGGAGTGGGGGTGTTGTTACCAGGGGGCCTGTTAGGGTAAAAGAGCGATTGTCATGGGGGCAGAAAGAGTGTGTGTGTGTGTGTGTGTGTGTTTGTAGTGGGAGTTGCGAGGTTGAATGCTGAGGATAAAGAGGGAGTCGAGGAAAGGGAAGGAGGGAGGGAGGAAAAGAGGAGTCATCAGTGGCTGAAACCAGAGCAGACAAACAATCTCCCTGCTGGCGCTCAGACTGGGCTCGTTCACGAGGCAGATGTGAAGGTGGAGAGGTTTGCATGTTCCCATAGACAAAACTATACTGCTCAAAAAAATAAAGGGAACACCTAAACAACACAATGTAACTTCAGGTCAATCACACATCTGTGAAATCAAAACTGTCCAGGCAACACTGATTGTCACTGAGAGAGTGTAGACTGCATCAGTGTTGCCTCCTAAGTGGACAGTTTGATTTCACAGACGTGTGGTTGACTTAAAGTTACATTGTGTCGTTTAAGTGTTCCCTATATTTTTTTGAGCAGTATATATTATAAGATACATCTTCAGTGGTTTGTGCTGAGGCATACATAGCTGGAGAAAGAGGTTACCATCAACTAGAGGTGGTTAGAGAGCACATCTTGAATGCTCGTAACTATGGAAAATGTTTCTTACTAAAAAATGTTGCAGTGAGCTTTTTACTGGTACATTCTCTTATATCTACTCCTCTGCAGCAGAGATTTAGATTCCAGTACAAAGACATTGTCCAGTCCCCCAGTACATGGTTAACTGACTTTGATTAGGGTTTGCATAGACTAGTCAATTAAAAAAATAATTTCAAAATGGAAAGTGTATGAAGAAGTGAAGCAATGGGAAAAAAAGTAGTTAGCAGACAAGAGTTAAACACAAAACCTAAAGTATTTTGTTTGTGTGGAAACACTACACGAGTTGAAACCAATTCTAATTCCAAAGTGGACTGTGACCACGCTAAAGTGCAGCCTCCTAAACCAGACCGGGTCTCGAGAACTGTAATCTCTGATAGGGCAGAGATATTTGACTGACATGCAAAGCCCCAGTCACAGAGTATTAAACAGTAAACATTGTTTTCTAGGATGCAAATGCACCAGCACCTACAGCTTCAAACAAAATTCTGGAATAACTTCTTAAAACTGATTGGTTAGTATAAATCTTCCCTGTCACTTGTCCATAGACAAGAAGGTGATAGAAGGTGTTTAGAGACAAGCAAACATTAGTGCAGTTTGTACAAAAATCATGGAGAAAAGCAGTGTTTTGCAGAAAGGCAGAAAGTGTATGTGTGTTTTGCGTCCACACATACACCTCATCATACAATTCTAAAATCCTGCAATTGGAAACTATCTATTGAGATGTTGAGAGCCAGACCTGGCAGTGGTTAAGGGTGGTTTCTCTGTAGCTACAGCTGTGCACAATCATTCCCAAGGCTAAAGAAGGGTCCAGCAGTATAAGCAAATTCTGTTGAATCATTTTCTACATAAAGAATGAATTTACTTTAAAATGTTTTATGTCACACTTTAATAACTTTGCACCTTTAGCCTGCAGCTAAAGGGGAATGGAGTTATGTAGCACGGCAATGAAAAGTTATATATCCTCATAGATTCTATGATTAAGTGTTGATCTGATCCCATGGAGGGGCACAGAAAACCTCAAACAGAGCAGTTATATGACAGGAAAAAGCGTCTGGCTCCACGTTGAGCCTGCTCAGCTCATTTCTCTATATGCTAGGCCTTTTTAGCTCCTGCCAGGCTTTAGAGCTCATATGTGAAACTTGTTAAGTTTTGCTTTCATTCCTCTGGAATGGAACCCGATCCTCCCTCACCTCTCCTCTTCCTCTCTTCTCTTTAGCCCTATAATGTGGAAGTGAGACCCTTAAGGGCTGTTTCAGACAACGGTCAATGATTTAATACACTGAACTCAGCTTACATATGTAATGTATTAGCTTGTGTCACTTTTCAGGATTTCGAGGAACAGTTCTGAGAATAGGGAATGGAAAAAGCAGATTTTTCAGAGCAGCCTCCAATTTGGCATTTGTACATGTGCGCAAGTGTGCACACACAGGTCCTGCGCTGCAGTGTATACACAAGTGCTGTCAATTATTGGGCAATGGTGCTTTGTTTGCTTGATGGCAGTACCCATTAGAGACAGAGCAATAGGGCATCTGAGCAGAAGAAAAAAAACTTTTGCTTTTGAAAGCCATTAAGAACATTATATAAGTCATTGCTTCTTGTTTTTATAAATGGAGAATAGGGTTATGGTTAGCTGTACAGCCTAACCATACAGCGAAGCATAACCCGAACTTAAACCACCGCAGAATTTAGTGTAACACTGGCATTGTGTTATTTGTAGAAAGATCATTTTTGTGTAGAAAAGCCAAACTCACCCTGACATTCTTGCTGGTACAGTTTTATGTTCCAAAAGCAGTTCTGAATATGCCATTATACAGCCTCATATTATGTGTGCAGTGGAAGTTTTTATTTCACAAACTATTTTCTTTGTTGGATGGAAATAACTGGGTTTATAAACATCTCTATCTCTTCATCACTGATCGTTCATTTTCTCTTTACTTAAGTTTGTTGATGGCTCCATTATTTCAACATGCCTTTTAAACTCTGCGCCAAACTCACACAATTAGAGGGCAGGGCTAAACTCAGTTTGCATGATAAGCTGCAGTCTTAAAATTCTTTATTTGTTTTTTTAATGCAGAGCCAGATCTTGTTTTGAAAGAAGGGAAGTAAAATAATTGAGGGGGCTTTTTGCAGCTAGATTATAGATTCAGCAGCCATGAGGGAATTAACCACGTCTGTGCAGCGAAGACCCCAGCCCATCCCCTTTCTCTCTGCGGTCAAAGCCTTATCCATGGGGGCCACTGCTGATTGCAGAGAATGAGCACTCATAACCCTCAATCTCTCACACAGAGCAGGGCTCGAGAAAGTGCTGCATCACTGCCAAGTCACACAAAACCATTTCCTGTAAGGGAGGGAAGTGGCTTAGGGCTGCTAATTTTAGAAGTAGCCCCTTGGCCATGGAAAGAAGGAGCAAGTTTTCTGTTTTAGGGTGCCATGCTCAAATGAAAAAGTTTAGAATATACAAAAAAGCTCATCTGTTTTTCATTGGTGTTGTTGGCAAGACATGTTTCAAGTGTGCCTCAGTTAAATACAGTGAATGCTTTGTTGTTCAGTATAGCAGGGGGTGTAGGTTCTGTTTGACTTCATCCATCTCAGATATAACAATTTGCCTTCATCTGGGACTTCTAATCCCTTCTCAGCTGTTCACAAATTCCTGCTGGTTTTAATATCACCAGCAGAAAAGTTCAATATAATGTCATTTAGTCCAAGAAATGATTTGTCTTCTTTGCAGATCATCATACAGAGGAACTAGATAGTAAGATGAGCTGAATTGAGCTGAATTGAGTCAAATGAATTTTGTACAAGGCTGGAATATTGGACCCCAGAGTTCACACATACTCTACCAAATTCTAAAGCAACATCTATGGATGACTTTTCTAAGTAATGAACTCAGGGATGTGGGGGGTGTGGATGTGGGAATAGTGCCTCAGTCTAGTCGAGCAAGTTGTTTGTGCAGGTGTTGTGGGAGGGGGGAAAAACATGGTAAAATGATGCCAGGTCCTTCATACCAGGATTTTCTGGGCATTGGTGTAAGGTCGCTTGGTCCATAAAGAAAATCCATAAAGAACCCAGGAAGCAAGCTCACACTTCTTTACTGATGTTTTCCACATGTTGATCCAGTTGGTATTTCTAATGTAACTAGCATTTGGCAATGCCTAAATGCTGAACTTTTATGATGGCCTATTAAAATTGGATGAGAAAACTTTGCTGTTATATATTTTCTTTTTGAAATAATAATGAAAACAATGTGTTTTCAAGACTGGTGAAGAGGTCCTGCCTGAATGTGGTCATGTTCATGTTAACGGCCTTTAAAGCTCACCTGGATCAGGGAGGATAATTCAGACATAAAGTAACATGAAAGGTGTTGATATCTGTTTAACTTGCTTGCATCTTCTCCTCTTTCTTCTGCAGAACTTGAGCAGCAGCCGCCACCCACCCAGATACTCCTATGACCCGTCCATCTTCGCCTTCCGCTCTCTGAGCACAGCCCCTCCATGCAGCCCCCTGCTCTCCAGCGAGGAACCTCCATGTGCTTGAGGGGAAAGAACTGGAAACTTTTCATAGACTAAACAACAGAGTTTGTTGGACCGAAATTTCCCACATTAGGACAAAAGACAATGTTATTATCCTGTTATTTTGCAGGGTTTTAGCCTGAACAAAGTCCCTCTGTTGGAAGTTGTTGATAAAACAGGAAGTCTGGACTGAATGGCAGAACATACAGGAGGATCAGGGAGTCGGGCAATGTTATCTTGTGCTGTCTTACCCTCTCTGGCTCTCTGACCCAATCTCAGGAAATCCCTTCAAAACCTTCTATAACGACGAGGCCACAGCCTTGTAGTGAACTGCGAACGACAGAGCCGCAACCAAAAGCTGCATTTAATCTCAATGAACTGGAGATAAACCAGTGCAGTTTGGTCAGTGGTTCTTAGATAATGTCTCACAACTGGCTGTTTCTTGACATTTCAGGTATCTGCTCGTTCCATTGCCATTTTGACCATTACGTCTTCACTGTTTGAAGGTCATGTAGAGGGTCTGAATAGAAAGCTTTTGGTTTTTATATATAGCATCAGTTATGATGGGAATGGGAGACAATCTTTTGGACTTCTGGAACTGTTATTATTTTTTTACTTAAGAGGTATTACCACCAGAGTGACTGGTTTCCAGCAGGAAATAATCAGAGAACAGAATTTAGACCAGAGTTTGGTCAACAGTCTAATTATTAAATCAGTAATGATTTATATAACTGACTGCGGGATGTAAAGACTGAAATGATCTGGTGATCGCTTTAGTGCTTGTCTGTGTACTGTACTTTGACAATGCGTATATAGTAATAACAAAATAATAAAGAATCATAGTAATGGTCCAGTCTTGACTTGCATTAAGCATGCAAATCTGTTGAACAACTGCGACGGCTGTTTCATCAGACAGCATACACAGTGTGATGTGCCTAAACAGACTGTCAGATCATTGTTACAGCTGTGTGCAAAAGTTTGAACACCCTTTGTTTTGTTAAGATGATGTTTTCCTGCAAATAATGTATTTACTG
The DNA here is from genome assembly GCA_037974465.1 of Brachypetersius altus. Lineage (NCBI taxonomy): Eukaryota > Metazoa > Chordata > Actinopteri > Characiformes > Alestidae > Brachypetersius > Brachypetersius altus. Next base: position 41,382,547 of record JBBPDB010000001.1, on the reverse strand, counting down.
ATTTTAATGTACTGGAAAATATGTAAAAACAAATACAAAATGTGCCATTAATTTTGCACAGGCCACATTTTGTTTTGTTATTCCACTAGTATATTAAATGCAGCAAATAAACAGTAATTCTGTATTATAATGTGCAGACGCATGTTATCGGTAGAAGATTTTCTAGTACAGTAAATCACAAATCATGTCATTTGACCAGAGGTGCCCAAACTTTTACGGCTTACAACTGCATTTGTGCGCCACATTTGATTGTGTTTGGGTTTTATGCAGTTAAGTACCAAAGTCATAATATTTTATTTTATGTTCATGTTATGTTTTAAGATGTTTCCTGAATCAGTCTAAAGCTCATTGTTTGGTAAAAACAACCAGAATGTCAGATATGAAACATGGAAAACCCCTTAATGTGTGCAGTATATCGTAATCACACTGTGTACGATAGGATTTGATTAATTATGTACTGTATTCAACAGCATACCTAGCCTTTCGCTGAATGTAGCCTACACCTGTAGGGGTCAGTGTTTTGCAAAACATAGGATAACTACAAGGAACTATTTTTTTGGACTTGTTATATAGGTTCTGCAAGTTGAACTCAAATGTATCCATATGAAAGAAATACGATATGCACCTTCAGTCTGGACAGAAGATACAGTACATGTTTACCATGTTAAAGCCACTTGTCCATCTTCTCATGTTCCACTGAGAGAAATAAATATCTCTTGGCTCCAACAACATGGACTTTGTAACACTCACTTTCCCTCTAGATCACATTTTTGCCTGTAGCACCATTTCTTGGATTGTTTCTCATGCTAACGTGGCCTGAAGCCCCATTTTGTAATGTGAGCAATTCCTCTGAAGCTGGAAAGCCTGGCATGCATGACAGTGGAGATACAGTTGTGTCTGATTTGAGCTCCATGTGTGAGCCTTCTGTTCCAGCGGAGGGAGTTGAGGCAGTGGCCACAGTGTCCTTCAGTGTTCGGGTCAGGATCCACAGCCAAAGACTTCACAGAACAAGGCCCTGAGGGGTGCACGCATCTCAGATTTGGACCAGACTGTAACTTGAGCTGGGTCAACAATCCGCTTCCTCTTGGATCTCACTGGATAATGTCTGACTGGAGCTGACTTTAAAAACTCAAAAAAACCTGCTCAAACTGTATTTTAGCGATGCACAGACAGATAGTTGCATTGATAGATATTCACGAGTTTCAGCCATGTCCAGGTGTATAAAATCAAGCACATAGGCATTCAGTCTCCATAGACAAACAGTGGCAGTAGAATGGGTTGTACTGAAGAGCCCGATGACTTGATGCGGTCAGAGGATGTCACAAGTCAGTTTGTGAAATTTCTGCCCAGTCCCGGTCAGCAGTAAGTGCTAATATTGTGAAATGGAAGTGTCTAGAAGCAACAACATCTCAGCCACAAAGCAGTAGACACAGAAAACTCAGAGTGGGGCTGCTGAATGCTGAAGAGTGTAGAGTGTAAATGTCACCTATCTTCTGTTCCATCACTCATCACAGAGTTCCACACTGCCCAAAGCAATGTCAGCACAAGAACTGTCAGGAGCTTAATGAAACTGTTGTAATGAAACGTATGTGACCTCCTGTTGCTGGATATCCCATTTCAAAACCATAAGCATTCATTTAGAGTTGACCCCCATTATTGGCTACTTGCCATGTCTTTTTGGAGCTCACTCAGGGACACTGGAACAGGAAAGAGCCTTCCCTAAACAGCCAATAAGACTGACAGAGAGTGAAGTGTGAATCATCACCCATTTTGGTAGCACTTTACAATAAAACTACCCTTACAAAGGTTTTGTAAATTATTTATGATCAGGTTGTTAATTAGGTTGTAGACAGTTTATAAATCATTGCTAAGCAGTCGCAAACAAGTTATAATAGTTGTCATTGCTGCAGGCTCACTACTTGGTACAATATTAAATCTTGCTAGTTGCTGATATCTTGTCTCTTTCTCAGGCAGAATGGTAATCTGTCAGCTTTAAACTGCTACTGTTAAAACAAATAGTGAGCCTGTGTCAATGTATGATAACTGTTATAACTTTATAATTACTTATTACTTATTTATAAACTGTCTAAGACCTAGTTAACAACCTACTCATTCATAAACCCTTTATAATGGCAGTCTTATTGTAAAGTGGCACCGAAATGGGTTTCCATGGCCTTGCAAGAGGACGACTCTGGAGCGTTCTTTGGAGTGATGAATCACACTCTGGCAGTCTTATGGGCTGTTCAGGGAAGGCTCTTTCCTGTTCCAGTGTCCCTGAGCGAGCTCCATAAAGACATAGCAAGTAGGCACAAACAGGGTCAACTCGAAATGAATGCTTATGATTTTGGAATGGGATATGCAACAATGGGATGGGCATGTACGTTTGATTGTATAGTGTGTATTAATGGATATATAAATAGATAAAAACACGGTATGTGCAAAATTTTAAAGACACCGGCAGATAACAAATGCCACTCTTCCAGTGTTTGGCATTGGACATGGTGACCTTAGGCTTGTGCTGCTGCTCCATTCCATCAGCAGTACTTTCTGATGGACTTTCTGACCTACCGATGGACCTACATTGGCTACCCATGGCTGCCCAAATTAAGTTCAAGACACTAGCCCTTGCCTATAGTGTGACATCTGGGTCTGCACCCAGCTACCTTAATCCTATCATTCAGGCTTATGTTCCTATGTGCTCCCCTGCTTGTCCAAGGAACATCATCTGGCTCTGCCACCCCTACATACAAGGCAAACCCAGTCCAGACTGGATTCATTCGTGGTTCTCCCTGGTGGAATGATATGCCTAACACGAGAAGAGCAGCAGACTCTGAAAGACTTGTCTGTTTAGAGAGCACCCCCTCTCCTAATGCACTTTGTCTTCTTGCACTAATTCTAAATAAAAAAATTTCTCACACTGTCCTGAAACTTGAGTGTTTCCTTGTATTGTTCGTTGCTTTGGATGAGATGAATGTATTGTAAGATAATGTTTTTGTGTGCAACTGAACGCCTGTACCAACAATGGGATTGACTTTTGGACGCATTAATAATGGAAAACTGAATGCAACCACAACTAAGGCTTTTTCTCAACTAAGTCATGATGACCACGTGAACTTGCCCTTAACATTTTCTAATTTCCCACCTAACAGAAGGGCTCGATCCCTTAAAACACATTAAAAGAGTTGCGATATTTCAGTGTTTTATGCATATCTGAGCAGTTCTTTTTGACTGCTAGTGTAATTTTTATCCTAAGCATGTCCAAACAATCTTGTTTTTTTTTTACCCCATCTCAAAGTTTCATGTCATACGATACAAATGGTCCAAAATAAAATGCTGTTATATTAACTTGCATGAAAAGTTCATAACCAGGTTCTCATTTTCCTGCAAAGTTGCTTTTTTTGGACGTGCAGTGTTTTGTGCCGACAGCGACTGTGCTTAGATCACTTTGAGGGTGTACACTATGAAGATGACGGTGTGTGTGTGTGTGTGTTTGTTTTTCATTCTGTGTCTTTGTGTGGATGGTAATGAGCCTGAGCCTGCCAGCAGTGTAAGTTCCATACCCTCCCTAGAGCCTCACACTGGTTTTAGCGTGGGCCGGTTCCTCAGGCCTACCCATGCCAGATCCCAAACAGAGCGATAAGCAGTGTGTGTGTGTGCCTGTGTGAAAGAGAAAGCGCGCCGGGTCTGACGTCAGTACTCCGCAGCAGAGAGAGGCCGGAGGAAAGTAGCCAGGAATGGTGCAATTAAGGTGGGTGGGTGATGCTTGATTAAAAGATACTCTTGAAGAATGTGGTTAGGGGTCTTGCAAGCAAACATTTTAAACATTTGGTTTTAATTATTTCCTTGAAGGGACACGCATTCATTTCCAGCATCACTAGAAACAGAATCATTTAAAACAATAACTGACTACCAAGTACAGTTGAAAAATGATTTATTTTGGCCTTTATGCCATTATGAACACAGTGCATTCAGTGTATACACTTCCAAATAGAGAAATTATAGGGCTATTCTTTAAGAGTTCTACGTATTAGAACATTCACCCAAGATTTGCAGTGCCTTATGCATTCAAAAACCTGTAATCATAAAAACATCTGAATTAAAGGGCTCATATCCAGTATTTCCACGTGTTTTACCTCCGGAGGTCCACTTATGCCATTTGTGTGGATTTATTTGTTAAAGGGGGGTAGCATGTAACTCATTATTTATTACCTTTTTATCCATTTGAATTTTTATTACTGTGCCTTTATTCAAAAGGCATCCTGAATTGAAACACTCTTCATTGCTTCAGGCTGAATGGACAGGACAAAACTACTGTAACTGAAGGATATATGAATATATGCTTGTGTCATAGCATCATTGGCTGTTTTTGCAGCTAAACAGGCACACATATGACTGTGGTTTGGGGGTCTTTTAAAGGGGAATTCCAAAATTTTTTCCTAGTTTCTCTTTACTTAGATGTTCAAGGTTCATTGATTATTTTCTCTAATGGTGGTGATGGGATCCAGAGGTCACATAGTCAATAAGTAAAGTACAGTGGCCCCTCATAGCCATGTTTGAACTCACCACAGCACCCATTCATCAAATGATGAAGCGGGCTGCCACCAACAGGGGGCGCCTTAGGAGCAGTGTGTGGGGACAGTCCCTTGCTCAAGGGTACCTGAGTAGTGCCACTAGCAGTGCAGGGATTCAAACCCACAACTTTCTGATCGCAGGGGCAACTCCCTAACAACCAGGCCACCAGCTGCCCCAGAATATAAGGCAAATATATTCGATTTACTACCCGAAACACCACCTGATTCAACTCAGTAGAGGGCTATTTATGAGCCAATTAGTTGGACCGGGCATGCTGTGAACAGAAGAAGCACCTTGTGTGCCTCCATCACAGTTCTAGAATAGAGTATTTCACAGCAAAGCATTTAAATGGTATTACTTTCTTGATGAATTCATCCTTTATTAATGGTGGAACTCTAAACATATCACCACCCACCTACGGTATCCTGTGATTGAATTGTGTGAGGGACAGTGTGTCTATTATTCAGTTTTACTGCTGCATTTTCTACGCACTGACTCAACTTGGATTCCACAGAGGGTGTGGTAACAGCTGAGGAGTCGAGTCAGGTGTGTCAGAGCAGGGCGGAGAGTGAACATGACTGCCTATTAACACCAGGTCATGGATAGTGAGTAACGCGAGTAAAGATCCATAAAAGAGGTAGAGGGCGAAGAAATGTTTGCAGGTTTACAAAGCTGATGCAAAAAAGCAAGCCATGTCGAGCACACTCTGAGTGAGCCGCCATCATTAGCCACTAAAAGGCTGCATACACCAACAATAAAGAAAAAAAAAAATAAAGAACTACAATGACATTTATTTTTTACAAAAAAACAGCAATATAAAATACAATTCCTTTAACATATCAATACAACATTTAAATGAAGAGCTAAAAGAGAATGTGGGGGAGGGGTGGGGGGGGAAACAAGTTTATGGAGTTTGTGGGAGGCCTTAATCTTACCCTGAACAAAACAACACACATACAGTCACTTTAACACACCTCCTCCACACTGAGTCATTCTTCAGTAATATTGTGTAAAGGGAACACATATACACAAGGTACAGCACCTCCAATACACACACACACATACTTGTGCCACTTGATTCATTACCACAGCTTGCTCTCAATTCTAGAATGCAGAGCAAGTGTCCAGATGGCTGGCAAATACAACCCTCCCCATCTGCCCTTTCTCCAGAAAGGTAACACAAGCCATACACAGACCCATTTCCAGCAGGAGCACTCACAGCTCGTATCAGAGCGGCTTAGTGAACTCACCAGGAGGGCTAATGTTACACGAAGAGTGACCCAGGACAACGCACTGAGTCAACACTGAACCCTCATAAGCCTGTTTAACCGACCCAGGAGCAGCAGCTGCTGTTCAAAGTACCAACACGAGAAGCCTGTCTATAAACACCAAACTCCCTCATTCAACAGAGTTCCATATAACTAACTGTCTGTGTATCAGGACATGCCCAATCTGTCCAATCTGAGGAGAGATGAGAGATGCTGCTATTAAAGCTTCACTGTCACACCGCGCTTAAATTATCCAGTTAATTGAAAAATGCCTCCCCCATGCCACTTGAGAAAAACAAGACGAGGAACAAAGCCTTTTATGCCACGTAAAAAATTCTCTTCGTCTGTTGGCCTATTGTTAAATTGTTTTCCTTGTGAGCTTGATGTGTAGGTAAGTAAATTATTCTCAGATTTCTGCAGTCCGTGTAACGCTCCAACCTTTTCCAGTTCCTAAAACCCAGATCTCTGGAAGTGCAATGAGATGGAAACACACCAGGAAAGTGCACAAAAAGTTCACTCACAATGCCCTTCACATCTGCAAAGGGCTCGGACCTCAGCAACCAGTCCAAGAGTAGTTCTTTGACCAAAGGAAATGTAGTTGTGTGGTTTGTAGATGTGCTCTCAGTAGCCATATTTGTCGTTAAGATGAGTCCGACCATCACCAGTCTGACCTGTTCAAACAAAGCAGGACATTGATCCGTCATTTCATTTTCAGTTTTAAACAATACTATCCAAATCTAAAACGGGCTGCCATGCTTTAACATAATGGAAGCAATCTTGGACTTGTATCCATGAACACAAACACTCAGGCCCTCAGCTGGAGGCAACACAAAAACGCTGAATGGAAACTCCTGAAGAATAGCATGAATGTTAGCAGATTGCTTAAACCCCACTCATTATGGCTATTTGCAGTTTTACTGCACATGCCCTCGAATGTTAAACGCTTATCTTACCATGGAGTGATGAAAGACCATATGGCTTATACAATGGTGTAATGAAAGCCATTACCTTCCCGGTTAGGTCAGCACGATCATGGCCTAAATTTGCATTCCAAGCAAAAAGCTTCTGGCTGTCTTTAATCCTTGATCGCTAAGGAAGCAAGTCTTTATCTCATAACTCGGTGGCTTTGAAGTGCCATTTCTTTGGCCTGTGCAAAAACAAAGGGTGAATACTCATTTTTTCCTAACTAGCTCCTAGTGTTATTGCTCCTATTACCCTCATCCAGGTCTGGCCTGTTGGCTCAGGGCTAACCCTGCAAGAAAGAATTTCTGGGCTGGGCACAAGATGTGTCAAAACAACATTTGATGAGTCTTTAGATCAAAGAACAGAAACCCTTCCACGGAGTATAAATGAACTTAAAACTTGTTTAATGCTAAGGAACCTTGACTTGTGAGGAGTTGTCGTCCATGCCTCCCTTGCTAATTTATGCATTTGGGTTCCAGAACGTTGAAAAGAAAAACACTCTTCATCAACAGTCTAAAGAAGGGGTGCTGGAAAGACTTGACACAGTACCTGCTGGAGGCACCCACACACAGTAGTCAGGGTCGTCCTCTGGATATTTCTTGGACACAGTGCTAGGAGGCTGTGGGAGAAAAAGTACTGTGATACAGCTCAGGAAAACACCATAGTCAGTCGTACAAATGAATGCAGATTTGACAGATTTATTGCAGTAAAGCCTTCATTTAAACTGATAAACCACTTTATGATGTCCATGTACCTTGTATCTACTCGTGACCACATAGGTGCACTAAAAAGTCAATGGTAAGGACCCCACAAAGGCCAACCAGTGAGCAGGTATTATTGTGGTGGTGGATTATTTTTGGTAAAGCACAGTCGCTGGTGGCATGCTGGTGTGTGTATATGTTGTGAGAAAAATCACCTATAGCAACGCTGTTGGAGATCTGAAACACTGCAAACTGCAAAGCTGAGAATAGTTTAACAACCAAAAATATCCAGTCAGTGTTCTGTGGTCAGAAACGGACTACTGATAAAGCACCAGAGGAGGAGTAACAAAAACCATCAACTTTGCCTACTGTCCACTTTGTCTGCATTGTTGATCATCCCTGCAGATGTAGACACAGCATACACTAACGCCTCACTTCAATGTCAGTGTAGCTGCTTTATCAAGAAATAGGTTAAGGTTTACTTTGTCACCAACAATTGTGTTCAAGTGAAATAAAAAAAATGTTCCTTTGTGATCACAGTGCACATAATAATACCACAAAACAAAACCTGTCCGAAATGCAGACAGTGGATATCAGACATAACACAATATAAACAATAATCTTTCCCATTACATTGTGTGTATGTGGATGTGTCATAAAATAATTATTTACCGCCCAGGACTATCTGTTCACTGCTGGTCCTGTGGGGGTACTGAGCATTAATTAATAGGGTAAAGGGGGCTAACAAAGGATGCAGAGAAACAGATGGCCTGCAGTGTATAATTGTAAATGACATAGTGCACCTGTGTTATATGCACTTAATAAAAGCTATTTTATGTGACTTGAGAGTCTAAAACCTCAAAAGTCATTACTCCATTTCACCAACATCTTGCAGGAACATTTCTGCTTGTAGACTGGGATTCCTAATCCCAGCCCTAGAGACCAAACACTGTGTACATTTTTGTGCTTCCTCTCATCTTGCAAATCTGATTTAACTAATTAACTCGTTAACGTCTCACGCTTAGTTACAGAAAATAAAAATGTGCAGAACATGGAGTCATCAGGGCTGAGACTGGAAATCCCCACTTTAAAGACTACAAAGAGATTTCAAAGGGAGTTGAAAGGTACAAATTACACTACATACCCTGCTTGGGCCAATCATCTTCTTCCCGGCCTTCTTCGGAGGCTGCGTGTCTTCATCTGGAAAGTTTAAAAAGGATTTAAGATGCTGATATTTCCTGCTGCTCAGAAATACATTCTGTGATTTAAAAAATATTTATACCCTGATGAGGTGAAGTGGATACTTCTTTGGGAGGAACAGATTTCATCTTGTCTTTGATAGACTTCTTCACTGTTTGTTTTGCAGGGTCTTTCATTTCTAAACACATACAAATCATAAATTCATTTTTCACTTATGAGCCATGAAACAAATAATGACAGTAAACAATGTCAGATTTAAAGTCCAGCACTGACACCCTGTGGTCAAACTGCAGAAGGTTAATACTACTCAAGCATATTCACTAGTAAAGGCATTACATTAGGATTTGTAGTAATGTAGTAGTATAGCTGTATATGATAGTATATTGTGTATTTACACACACACACACACACACACACACACACACACACACACACACACACACACACACACACACACACACACA